>JAADXK010000507.1:0-21455 GCA_023337805.1 Globisporangium barbulae
AAGTCATAAGAGTGTACATTCGTGAGAGTCAAACTGTGTCAATAGCAGTCGTATTTTACCCGTAATTTACGCGATAAAATACTGCTTGAGTCACTTTTTGAGGGAATATTACAATTTGAGTCACCTTTTGGAATTTACCCTTTTTTATTTTATGTCGCGTCGCCAGCTAAAACTGGAGCAAAAAGAAAACAATTTGTGTGGAAAATGCAGCGACGAGCTCCGCTTGACTGGCTGCCCATTCGCCGAACGCGCGCGGTGGATTCACGAGCAAACGCAGTTGCTCATCGTGGACACGCGCTCAGTGATAAGTCGCGTGAGCGCGTGGGAGAGCTCAAACGACAGCGTCCACTTGGAGTACAGCGGCCTGCAGTCTCTTGCGACAAACTGCACGAGCGTCTTGACGATCGTGAACGCCACGAGGTAGGGATCACGAGCTAGGGGTCTTCCTTCTCCGCCAGCTTTGAGCTCTGGCTGGCTAGCTCTAGTGCTCAATAATCCTTCCGCTGGTGCCTGCCAACAGCCTCTAGTTGCCTGTCGGTCGCATCAACTCGGCTACTGATTGTGGCAGGCCGCGCGGGGAAAAAGAAGGAGCGGTGCTCGAGCAATCGTCTCGACGCTGTCGCTCTTGCGTTTGACTGATTGACTGAGGCCGGATGGCGGGCGCTCAACCCTTCGGGGTGACAGCGGCTCCGTCACGCGTGCAACCCAAGCAGAGGTTGTCAGCGGTCGCAACCTGTGGCAACAGCCTTTCTCCTTACAAACTCCCAGTGAAAACGATGTTCAGTGGCGTACAATGTGCCTTCCCAGTCACATGACCACCGAAATAAACAGAGCCAAACATGACGCCTCATATGAATCTTGCGTGTCCCAGATGTCATTTGTCATTGCGAGCGGCGGTGCTTCAGGTGTCATTCTCGATTTCGCCAGCCAGCAGGTCACCACCATCCAGATGGCGACTGTTTCTTCTGCTTCCATGTCCCCAATGGGGGAGTTCCTGCAGCTGCTCTTTCAGGGCCCGCCGCAGCACCAGGCCGTGCTGCTCGTGCTCGGCAGCCTCGCGCTCGTCTGGGTCGCACTGCGCTTCAAGAAGATCCGCGACGACGCCGCACGAGCAGGCGACGCGAGCTCCGAGCCTCAGCTGCGCCGCAAGATGTCGAGCATCGGCATGACGACGCGCGTCTCGGAGATCGACACGAACCTCTCGATTCCAGTGAACGTGCTCAAGATCAGCGGCCGCGTGTCCGCGCAGCAGCTCGTGGCGCGCCTGCAGCAGCGCATGGACGAGGACCCGTTCTTCACGCGCTTCCGCTCGATCGCCGTCGACCGCGACCACACGTTCGTGGAGATCCCCAACTTTGACATCAGTCGTAACGTCATCTCGCACGTGGTCGGCGAGGGCGAGAGCGCGCTTGAGTACGTCGAGTCGCTCGTCAACCGACCGTTCGACGCCTCCAAGCCGCTCTGGGAGATGCACGCGATCCTCGACCTGAGCGACAAAACCCAGGAGGTCACGCACATCGCCTGGAAGACGCACCACTGCATTGGCGACGGTGCGTCGCAGTCCACTGCACTCGTGCGGCTGAGCGACAACAGAGACCAGTTCGACGAGATGATCCGCAAGATGCAGGAGAGCGCAAGAGCGCAGGCCAACAGCAGCAGCAGATCCCACGAAAAGAGCAGGACGCAGCAGCTGCGCCGGTTTGCAAAGAACGCGGCGATGCTCACAGCACTGTGCTCGTGGTCGGCATACGTGATCGTCAAGAAGGCGCTGCAGCTGGTGATCCCCGAGCCCGAGACGCTCTTCAAGAAGAAGGGTGGCACTGCCAAGCGCCTCTCGTACACCAACCAGTACAGCGTGACGACGACCAAGCAGATCGGCAAGAAGCACAAGGCGACCGTGAACGACATCATGCTCACCTGCGTGGCAGGCGCGATGCGCAAAACTATGCTCGCGGCTGGCGAAACCGTGGACCCGAAACTCGTCGTGCGCGCCGCAGTGCCCGTGGACATGCGCGCAATGAACGAGGCGGTCCTCTCGGCGCAAAACAAGTTCTCGGCACTGGTGCTCGATTTCCCCATCGGCGTGGCGGACCCGGAGCAGCGCCTCATGCTCATCAAGAGCGGCATGAACGAAGCCAAGTTCTCGCTCGAGAAGAACTTCACGTACGGCCTGAGCCACGCGGTCGCGATGCTGCCAACGTTCCTCATTGAGGCCATCGTGCGCTTCACGGGTTCGCGCATGTCGGTCGCCATCTCGAACGTACGCGGCAGTTCTGTGGACATGGACATGTGCGGCGGTCGCGTCGTGGGCTTCTACGGCTTCATGCCACCGCCGCCGACCGTGAACCTCGGGATCGCGATCCTCTCGGTCGGCGACGACCTCGGACTGAACGTGCTGGTGGACCCGTGTGTGGGCATCGACAGCAACCAGTTCCTCAAGTTCGCCGAGGAGGAGTACAAGGAGTTGCAGCGTCGCGTGTTGGCTGTCGATGCGGCAGCGACTGAGCAAGGGCTGGAGCAGAAGAAGGACAAGTAGTAATCTAATAGACAGATCACCAGCACTATGATCGGCACGACATGTACAAAGCAAATGGATGGTGTTGTTATCAGTCTCATGAAATGCAAGTCCAACCTACCTCACTGCTCCGGCTCGAAAGGTTATCCTCCATGATGACTGATTACTGTGGTTCGTGCTGCGACCGATAGCATACTGTCTGTAGTCGAAACACACTCGGTGGGACCAATCAGCGCCGCCATTTTCCTAATTTGTCGTTCCATGCGGGCTGCTGCTATCCAGGAAGTCGCCAGTCGTTCTGCACGATCAGAAGGATAGTTCTTGAGATCAGCATGCCTGGCAAACCGGTTGGTCGAGCTCCAAGCAAGCGCGCTGAGAACTGAAGAGCGACTGTTGGTTTCTCTAGCAACGAGGTCGAGTGATCTCAAGGCGGCTAGATCCAGGGGGTCCATCCTTCATACATCACGCACAAGTTGTCTGCCTTCGTCGCTGATTCGATCAGCCAGCTTGCCTGTTCGTCAACGCTGAGCGTGCGCGGCTGGTCGTGCTCCATCACTTGGCCGCAAAGCTTCTCCTCGACCCGCTTGAGTACCTGCATGGCATGGTGGTTCTTCACTTGGACGTACGCGGCATCAGATTTCTCCTCGTTGCTGTGATCGCCATCTGAATCAGCTTCCGTTCGACCAGTGCTGCCAGCCGAAGTGACTTGGCCATTGAGAACGACGTTGAAATCGTCTTCATCGTCGTGCACACCAGCAAGAGCGTTGCCCTCTTCGTCTTCTTCTTCGCCACTGTCTTCAGACGGAGCCTTCTCTAGCGAGGATAGTCGGTCAGCTATATCCGTCGCCTCAAAGAACAATTTGAAACAGACTTTCACGAGCTTGTTCGCGATTCCAAGCAAATTGCTTCCTGTTTGCTCCGCATCTGCTGTCACTTCAATATCAAGTGCTCTCTTCAGGGCCATCAGGGACTTCACCATCGCATAAGATCGTGGCAGTTGTGAAGCAGAGGATCGATCGTCGGACTCTGCACTCTTCTTGGCTATATCAGCGCTAGCTGAACGCTGCGCTGCAGCCAGGAATGAAGATTGCGCACTTTCGTCACCGATTGACGAATCTTGAGCGCGAAGAGCAGGCTGGATCTCTAAGACATACTGGCGAAGCGCATGCTCAATTGAGGCGACGACTCCGTGGAGAGTGAAGCTGTTCGTTTCGTGCTTGTCGAGAACGTTTTCCAGAGCCTTTAGGTGATCCGCTGACTTGATGTTGCGAGAGAGAATGCGCACTAACCGCTCATTCTCCATGAACGAAAAACTGGAGAGCTGTCCTTGGACAGCTTCAGAGGCTGCTTTCTGCGCCACTCCGCTTTTGCGTCGTCGGTTCCTTGGAGCATTCGATTCCACGTTGGTTGGCACGACCTCTTCATTTCCACCTCTCTCGCGACTCGACGCCTTGAATTTGTCGAAAGCCTTGAGTAGCACTGTCACTTGCTTCACGCGTTGCGCAACCTCACTGGCTGTAGCTGCAATCTTCTCCTCTCTTTCTTGGCATAGCGCTCGCAGCTTTTGCTTAAGGCTCTGCTTCGTGTCTGCAATGAGCTGAAGTGCCTCTCGCTTCTGATTCAGTTCTTCTCTCAAACGCTCAGCAACAGCAGACTTCTCAAGCATCTGCGACCGCACACTGCTGAATCGTTGCGCTGCTTCAATCCCCTCGTGCAGCATTGCACGTCCAATCACATCCACTTCCAGTTCTGTCGGCATTTCACGATGCTGGCCAGACTCACCCGTTGATGTCTCCGCAATGCTGATACCTTGGAGGAGATCTGCGAGGTCTCGAACGTACTCGAACAGCGACGATACTTGAGAGTAGCAGGCTTGGACTCGAGCGTGGAAGTTGGCGTCCGTGCTTGAAAACGCCACTTGAGATGCTACATATTCCAGCTGCTGGGCCACCTCAAGAACGAGCGATCCCAGCACGCCTTGCTCGCTCGACAATCTACTCAGCTCCGCGGCGAAGGCAGGTAGAGTCGCGAGAAGCTGAGGCTGAGTCATCTGACCTGCATACTCGCTTGTCGGTGCTTGGCCCGTGAACCAGAACGAATACCAAAGTCGACAGCGATGGTAGTGGTACAGATGACCGATGCCCAGCATCCATTTCTCCGATGCTGATCGCTCCCACGCCTGGACACAGTACGTACTGCTGCCGCTCATGAACTCCACCACGGCTGCCTCGACACTTTTGAACGAGCTCTGGGGGTCGACTGGAAGTGTCAGTGTCGATGGGAACAGCTCTGGTATCTGCGACGTGACGAAGTGGCTCCAGCTCTCCAACAAGACAGTCTTCTCAGCGGCTGGATCAAATCCAAACTTCCACTCGTGCGAAATAATATCGGACAGGATGTGCTCAAACGGCGTGACGATGTGATCTCGCAAAAAGCTCGCTGCATGCGAGAAGAACAACCGCGTGGAGGTCTCACTCACCGACTGCACTTCCAAGCCTTCCTCGGCACAAAGAGTGCCGATAGTGAGCGCCAGTTCGATCCAAGCCGACATCTCTCTTTCGGAAAGTCCTTGCACGCACGGCACACTCTCTTCCAGCAACCGGAACTGGTCGAGAAGGACTGACATCGACCTCAGCACGGTGCGAATACCGCTGTTCTGTTCTAAGACAGCGGCGACAGCTTGCTCAGTCGAGGTTTCATCAGCAACGCCAGACGCCACGTCGGAAACCACTTGGGCAGCCCCGAACGACTCCAATCTCTCCGACAGGAGCGAAACGCACAACTGGACTTCTTCACGTTTGCGCTGCATTCTTCGGACATTCAGAACAAAATTGTCGTACACTGCGACAAAAACGTCTTGCACAGCGTCCAGAACTTGAACAAAATTCCCCAAAGCTTTCGTCGTGCGGCTGGCGCTGTCTTTTTGCCGCTGGTTGAGGGAGGCTTCGTTCAAAATGTCGACTACGCGGCATTTTTTCATCCCTCCTTTCGGAGTCATCACGAGGTCCAAAAGCGCGATGCACGACTTCGCATCGCCAAGAAGACGACGGAAAAGCGCATCGTCCGTAAGAACAGGTGGTCTGAGCCCGATACTCCCAGTCCACTCTTCAAAACTCCCACGCTGTTGCGAGCTGATAGCGGAGATGATCCAAGTTGCTCCTGCCAACTTTAGCAAGCGGTGTCCTTGCGCATTCGAGAGCTTCATCCCGGAAAGAGCTGCGAAGATGTGCTGAAGTTGGTCTTGAAGATCTGCTTCGACTCGCTCGTTGTCAGAGTCAGACTGGAGAACCAGAGCTTGCTCGACCTTGCCAAGAGCCTGAACCATCCGGACAGATTCGTCGATTTCCTCGGGATTGGCGATCAATGAGGGCGATGCATGCGCTGAAGATCCAAGCAACTTTCTCGCGGTATCCACATTGCAATTCTCGATAAGTTGCAGATACTCCTCGCAGCGCTTCCACCACAGCCAGTAGATGTTGTTTTCTTGCGATCCGGTTTCCAGAAGCACGAATTCATCGACATCTTTTCGCGAGTGACTGTAAGACGTCAGCCACGGTTGCAAACTGCTCATCACCAGCTCCAGCGAGTACCTCAGATGAGCGACTCCAGCATCGACGACTTGACTCTTTGATTGTAGCGACGCAAGAAGCTCTCGTGGAAGAATAAGTCCCCGCGTTGCACCCGCAGCTTCGCGCAGATTGCCACATAGCGATGAGAACGACGAGTGCGCGGTCGAGGCAAGCACGCTTACAATGGCTTGCGAGCTGGGAAAGCTTGCTGATTTGTCCCTCCACACCTCGATCTGATGGTGTCTCGAAAGACACTGGTTCGCGAATCCAGACAGCTTTGCCTTAATTTCCTCGTATCTGGATGCCACAGCACTGCACTCTGGGAAATTCCTTCCCTCAAGCGACTCGTACTCCGACAGCTTGTCCGCAAGAGATGTCATCTCTGCCGAAAGTTTCTCTTCTTGCTGCTCAAGCACACAAAGCTCGGCCGTGCCGCTGATTATATCCGACATCTCGACTGCCACAGCATCAATGCTGCAAGACAATTCGCTCAATTGTGCGTCCATCTGGTGCTCAAACACGGTGGCTTCGTGGCGTCGTTCTTCCGCTCGGGAAAGAAACAGCGACAGATTCACGTTCACCTCTAATCGCGTCTTCAAGTCTTCCGATCCCCCACGTCTGCTTTCTTCGGCAGTCCAGTCCACAAGTGGATCGTACACAAATGCCTCCAGCAACGTCAGCAACGACTCGCGGGCGTCGCTTGCACGAACGACGCGAAGAGTGGTCTCAAACGCAACGCGGAACTTGCCTTCGACGCCAGTTAGCCCAAGCGCGTCTTGTAGCATCGGTGTCAATCGGAACGGCACGATCTCGGGGACCTTCAGCTTCAAGCCCTTGTCGAAGCACACATTGTAGTCGATGTGCAAAACATCTCCGCTCTTTTTGCATAGCAAGATGTTGTCCAAGTGACGATCGCCAAGACCGATGATATACCCAAGCGCGGACATCACAGCCAGGGATTTGCTCAAGCGAGCTGCCTTGGACCAGCTTTCGCGCAAGTCACCGCTACCCAGTGAGATCTCTTGCTGAAGAACGTTTCTTGGTCGCTGCGCAACGAGGTCGTGATACACGTGCTTCAAGACAGACTTTGGCCAGTGTGGTCGCTGGTTCGGAGACACGTCGGTGATGCCATACTGCTTGAGTTTCGAGTAAAACGCTGCCGTCGGTGACTGATGCTGAGCTGCATGGGAGCTGCTTGAGCCACCAAGAACCTTGCTTGGTGGGGACGACACGGGCACATTTCGAGAACTGCCGGACTGCTCATTCCAGTTCGTGAAAACCTGGAACATCGGAGTGACGTGTGGTACCATCTGAATCAGCCCCGAATCTTGAGAGAGAGGGATCACACTGTAATTTTGCGCTGACAAGTCGCGAGCCGACGCTGCGCCGTCTGCTTTCAAGAACTCGTTCACTGTCTTCAGAAACTGCATCACCCGCTCGTCAAGTCGGAGATCTTCTCGCGCTTTCAGCAGATATTTGTAGGACTTCCCATCGGAGCCAACAAATTCCAAGCATTTTGGCTTCGTCTTTGTTCGTAGCACCATCACATTCGAGCGAATTCCTTGCACTGAAACTGGATTGGATGCACTGCCCGCTTGGCTGAATAGAATACCGGGCATGTTGATTGCGAAATGTGTCTTCGATATTGACGCCATGGCAGGAGATATCTCTTGAAGTGGTAACCCGTCGCTTCGCCCAGTCGAGCTTTGGAGAGACTTCAAGATTTCCGCGAACGGATTCCAGACGAACCTTGGTCCTGGTACGCCAACACTGGAATCAAAGAGTTTGTCCGCATTGCACGCATCACGAAGCTGTTGCACCGCATTCGTGATCAAACCGCCATACTGGTGCAAGAAAGAGCGCTCATGGAGTGTCAGAGAGCTTTGTTTTCCAGCCTTTCCGCACGTTTCTTCCCAGAGCCTCTCGATCGACACCAGGATGGGCTTCATGATGGCAACGAACTTGCGTCGTGCCAGCTCGTTCTTCTCTTCGATTGACAACGACAGGTTTCTCTCCACACGCGCAGCTTCCTTTTCCAGCGTACTTGATCTGCGAGACACGTCCGCCGACAGCTTGGCGAGAGTATTGATCCAGGATTCATCCCACAATATCGAAATTCGCCTCAGCTCGGAAACCAGCAGTTGAACCTCGCTGGCCAACCTCCCCGAATTGGAATTCAGTTCCTCAAGGACGCCTGCCAGTGTTCCCGGTGTGTCATGCTCAGATGAGCAATCGTGCGCGGATTGCCTCGTTTGAGCGTCGACAACCGCAGGATAAACCATTAGATGCGGTGAGTCGTGAGCCAGTCGTTTGAGCATTGTACAGATCAGAGACGAGACGCGAGCGACTGGATGAGCTGCGCGAGAGAGAAGCTGAGGAACCACTTGACGCCATGGGAAAACTGGACCTTGCGCGAAAATGCCCTGGATCGCGCTCATCACGTCGTCTTCCGCGCCAAACCTTGTGAGAAGTCGCAACACCCGAAGCGCGACAGTTATCATCCGACTTCGGCCAGACGATAGGCCAGAGCCACTAGCTATCGCAGCCAGATACCGCCCATAACCTTCTGCAGCGAGCTTGTGAAAGTGGACTGCTTGCGAATGGCATTCCTTCTGCAACAACACCATCTGGTCGATTGCAGCGCTGTTCACAGTTGCTGGTGCTCGAAGGAGACACAGTTGCCGAAAACTGTCGTTCCGATGCGCAATGAAGGTGCCGTTTTCCATCAAATGGAGGAAAGAGCGAACCACTGCGTCACGGTCAGCTTTGGCAAAGTTCAAGGCATCCAAATGCCGTTCAAGGCAAGCTTCCTCTGCTGGGCTGAGATCAATGTATCCGTTTCGGCTTCCAATTCGCTCCATTTCGCGCGTTGCCTTGGCGTAACACCAGTCGCTGTATCCAAGCCAAGCTTCGCACGAGTTTGGTCCACACATCGTTGCAGCCGCAAGATACTGGCCCTTCATCTCAAGTATCTGTTCGGGACCCGTAGTTCGTTCACGTTGATTTACACCACTCCAATCGCCCACGGACGAGAGATGTAGCTCGCGGAGGCCCGTCGACGATATCATCACAGCCTCTTGATCCAGTGGCTCGTTGCGATCGCAACCATCTGCGAGTCGAAGCAGTGATCGGAGTCGAATGTTGTCCACATTTACGTAACTTCCACTCGAAACGGAGTCGATGTGGCTTTCGCACAGCGTTTCAAGCAAGCTGGTTGCTTCATGATGAAGCCCTAGCGAACCAAGCAGTTCAGACTTCTCCAGCATTACAACGCCTTGACGCTGCTCGAATGCCAAGCCGGTTGCTTCGTTAAGCAGTTGCTCAGCAAGCACAACATTGCGCTGTTTTCGTGCCAGCTTCGCGACTTCGACAACGATCTGGCATAAGGCGTCATTCGTTTGGAAGTCGACGACGGGAGCTCGAGTCGGATGGGCTGATTTCAGTCCAAAATACGCCTTGCTCCACGACGCAGAATCAAGGCTCACGTGGTCCAGCTCCGTTTTCTCGCCCAGCACCTTGGCAATCCCGTCAAGCCCGCTTGTTGCTGCTGCGTTTCGGTCGTGGATGAAATGCATGCCACCTCGAAGCAGTACTTGCTCGATCTCCTTACCAATAAATTCACCGGCGATGGGGTCCGAAAGATTTGGTTGCAGTGACATGCGAACCAAGTCTTCCCTGAACTGAGCGTAGTCGTCTTTGGTACCTTGTTTTGACCGTGGAGAGGTGATTGATCGTCGGTCCACTTCATCGAGAATCCCCCATTTCTGCATCACACTGGACTTGAGGCGCAGTCCTGCGGCTGCATCCGAACCACAGAGGCTTACAGGAAGCTCCGTCTTCACATTTTCAAGAGCCGAAATGAGAAAGAGTTCGTGTTTCCACGCATCGCAGCAGTCGAACAAACTCTCGCAGCCTCCGATCGCATGCTTCTGCTCTTCAATCGAAGACATGGCGTAGACAAACTTCGTCGCGAACACGCGCAGCTTGGTCCAGTCTCTGACGGCTGCATAGCAGTTGGCGCACTGCCTGATGCATTCGAGAAGTGCTTGATGCGACATTCCTAAGGATCTCATCGGCGTCTCCAGTATTTCAATCACACGCCCTGCACGACTGACTTCTTCCAATGGTGAACATGAGAGTAAATCGCTCATAATCGCTTCGTACTCGGTTGCTGCATCTTCGTATCGCATTTCAGCCTCCAGACTGGTCGCTCTGAGCCAAGGAAATATCGGCAACTTCCAGGGCTCACCGGCATCACCACCAGAACCTGACATCACTTGCATCCGACTTGCAAGAGTCGACGACAGTGAGTCTCGCCAGACCTCAAAGCCGTTAATCGAATCAGCGTCTTTCGCTTCACAATATGTTCTGCACAGAGAAAACAGCGCATTGTCCAGCTCCTCCACGGAATGCTCGACGTCTCGATAAAAATCAGCGACCGGTACTTGAGACGGATGCGACATCAACACCCTGGTCAGTTTGCGCACCAAACCGCTGACGATCGCGTACGCATGATGTCTTGAGAGTCCGGGATGAGATTGAGAACCTGATATCTCCAGCAGTCGGGGTCGAATCCTACTCAGCCAGTCCTCGCAAACTTTCTTGTTCGCTCTGTAAAACATCTGCGTCTTGAACGATTCGCTTTCTGGATTACTCTGATCTCCGTCGGATGAAAATGCTGCATTTGAGATGTACGTTTCGAACGCACTGACGAACTCCAGCAGCATCAGTTTGGACAGGTTTCTGGAATGGTTGACACGGCTCTTGCTCGGCTTCTCACCTTCGTCGTAACTCGCATCAAAAGCCTGAGCGTCCAAATTGTCCATTCCAGTTGCGTTTGCAGTGGTGTGCACCTTCAAAAGGTACTCGATGCTCGAAAACGTCTCCTTGGGTCCTCCAAAATGGGTTCGCAGCCGGTTTTGAACGCACCAATCAGCTGCCTGCCGAATTGTCTTCAAGAGAAGAGAAGCGTTCGATGAGTTGTTGTCCGCAGCTGGCTCTCCAGGGCCTTCGAGTCGCGCTTGGATAGTACTGGTTAGCCGATGCCATTCAATGTCAGGAATCTCTTTCTTGCTCAGAAGTGACATCACGCTTGCGAAATCCGACGCAGAAAAGTTCGAGCTGTCCGGTTTGCTGACATTTCGAGGGCAACTTGACGTTTCTCGCCACACCAACATCGCGACCGATACCTTTGGAAATACTTCACGCATGGCAGCCAGTCCGATACCCTGGTCAGGATCAAGCACCAAATCCAGCCCAATCTCGAAAAGACGAGACCCGAGAGCTGACGAGCCCCATCGTGAAGCCAGTGCCTTCAAAATACGAAAACAGCAATCGCGAGTCTCAGTCTTCGATTCTTGAATCTTCAAATTGACCTTCTCGGCAACCAGGAATAAGACCTCTTGAGGGATTTGAATCGGCATGCTTTCTCTCAGCAGCAGAAAGTCGATCAGCTCAAGTGCTTCGTTTTCGACGACGTGTGGAACAGCAGCTGTGCTTTCACCGTGTAATGGACGCCCTACAGCGAACCGCAGCATACTGATGCTCAGTTCATCAACGAGCGCTCTGATGTTCGGTTTCTTTTCCATCCTGCGATCAAACCAACGCACACAGGCTTGCGAAATCTTGAGCAGGATGCGAGAGTACCAGCGTTCCGTCTCGGAGCTGACGCTTGATGTCCATTGCCTCGTCACGTTGCGCAGAATGACTCCAAAACTCCGGTCATCTTGGAATAAACTGGCACTCTGGCTTCTCACGGCAACAATGAAACATGTTGCGCAGAAAAAGTTGTAGCTCCGTTTTCCCACTCGCGGTATCGTGGAACTATTGAGCGCATCTTCTGCAAGGATCTATATTCACAGAAGGCAGGCAGGAGTTAGTAGGCGATCAAGCATAGTGTGTTACACACCATCGTTCATCTACCTGAAGCGCGTCTCCACCTCCAACTCGAACGAGAGAGACGACCAACTGAAGCAGCAACTTCGGCGCATTCGAGCACGTAAACGACAGCAAGGCCTCGATGACCTTCTCGTCTCGATTCGAACTCTTGCGGTTCCCTCCAGTGGGCAGGAATGTGTCTTTCAGCACCCCAATAGCGTCCGTCTTCCACTGGGTCATGTCTTCCATTGCTCTAATTCCACTTTGCAACAGCTTCAGCGATTTCTCGAAAATGAAAGACACACCGTCAACCTCACACTCATGACTCTTTGAGAGAAATGCTGTTTGGGTCAGCAGAAAGCGCACAGATTTGACCAGGAGCGGCGAAAAATTTCTTGGGTCCGCAAGTGATATCGACAGCTGATACTCCGCACATTTAGAAATGCAGTACACCCTAGTCACACAGCAATACGCTTAGTTAGATCATTAAAGGCACTCTCGGTTGCACCGTGTGGATGTTTAACTTACGAGTAAGCTGTATGATGAGACGACACTGCGCTTTCAACAACCCTCGTGACGACGCTCAGATCTCCTCCCGTTGCTGCCAGAGCTGGAAAAACAATAATCGGGGCTCGGTTAGAACATAGAGAAAAGAAAAAGTTTCCAAATCCAGCAGCTCATAATACACGACGACAAGGGTGACTCACCGAGATCAGGAACGGATTTTGCAACCATCATGAAGCACACCAGCAAAGTGTTGAGGCGATTGCTTTCATCAGAGCCAAGAACTGTACTTGATGTGGCTAATGGAACAATATCCTGCAGTGATGAGCGGAAAAAAGGAGGGGGTTAGTGAACGTGCTGCATATCAACGGTCAAACCAAGAAGGGAAACATACATTTGCGAATGAAGTCAGCAGTTGCGTGCTAAACACGCTGTTGTCCACCCACAATTGGCGCAGTTCGTCCAGCAGCGAGATGATCTCTTCCCTGTAATATTCGAGCGAAGATGTTAGCCTGACGTCGTCTAAAGATCATTTTTGAAAACGCTTTCTTACCGCAGCGAGCTTCGGGGACTTGCACTCATCGCCCAGCCGACCAAGACATCCGCGATGTCGACGAAATGCGGTTGCATTTTCTTTAGGACAATCGTCTGCCACTGTCGTTGGGCCTCGTTGTCTGTTCCGGCTTGCTTCAAGAGGTGCTGGAGGGCTTGCACAGTGTGTGCGACAACCACGGGGTCTCCGGTGTAATCCAGGATCGTTCGCCATAAGCTCAAGACTCGCGTAACCGTCATGTCGAATTCCAAAAACTCCATCATCTTCTCTCTCCAGGCGTGTCGTGGGTGATCCTTCCTCGGGTTTTCACTCTCTTCAACAGTTTCTGCAACCGGTATCCGGCGTTCGGTCTCGACCAACAAGCTGCAGGTCGAAGCGACAAACCAAGCCTCCTGGCCGGGATGTGCGTGAAGGTTCTGCGCGATCCATTCGACGAATCTGGCATATGATCACACGAGCAAGCGTATCAACAAACAGATCCCTTCTTACACAAAGCGCGTCGCACGGAGTACCAAACGCACGGACTTACTTGTGCGGGCAGTGGCTCGCAAGCGCCTTCAGCATGAGTGACACGTTCTCCTGCACTTCTCTCGTCGCCTTGGCCGGCGCCGTCGCGATCTCCACCAGCACTGACAAGTATGGCTCGTACGACGTGAAGAGTGTCGCGGAGGGCGGGAGCGCCAGGAAGAAGCTTTCGAGCTGCAGCGCTGCCTTGCTGCGCTGCTTGATCGACGCCATCTCCCCCGCGATCACGATCTGCAGTGCCATGAGCGGGTTCAGTGCGCCGTGGGCGCTCTCCGCAGTGTGCGGGTGCGGTGAGAACGCCGGCGACGCGGAAGAGAGCGTGCTGCTGCTACTGGTGGCGACGGCGGCAGGTGGCGCTCTCATGGCCACAGCCAGCGGGGCGTGGGGGGCATCGTCCTCAGCTCCGCGCGGCCTAGAGGGAGCAGGCAGCGGCGGTGTGGGGGCGGAAATGATTGCTGGGGCTGGCTTGGCTGCCGGCGGATGGGGCTGGCGCTCGTTTGGGTGTGGAAGTGGCCAAATGCTTGCGCGCGCATGGATTTGAGCGGCGGCTACTTAATTGGAGATATTCGTACTTTATCGGATATTTGGTGAAAATTCACCAAATATCATAAAATTCAAATGGTTAAACATGATAAAAAGGGACAAAATCATGACTTGTCCTTACAATAGCGATATCCACACAAACGAACACGCCATGATTTCGCCCCTTGCAGTCTCTTGAACTTTCTGCAATCGGTCAATTCCGCATTCTGCAAAACAAACCGAGATCATGCGCGCGTGGGTCGCCAACAGCTACGTGCTCAGCGTGAGCATCCTCGTGGCGGAGCTCGTGCGGCAACACCAGGAAGACGCGTGCAGAGGGGATGCAGCTGTCGACGCCGAGCAGGAGGAACCACCGGAGCAGCGTACGGCGATCTCCAAGTCGTCGCTTAATGCGCTTGCGCTCTTCCTCGTAGACGAGCTCCAGCATCCGATGCAGCTGGTGGACAGCAACAGAGCTCGAGACGACACTATGCATGGTGCGTGCATGCTGAGTAACGACATGATCCTATGCTAATACTAATGAATATCTTGCGCACGACTCTCTGTTTCTCGGCACAGGCATGCGCTTCACGACGCTGGCGAGTTTACTGAGGAGGCTTCAGCGCCATGTGGCAGATCAGAGCGATTTTATGATCCTGTCGTCTGTTCTCGTTGGGATCCTCTCGACGATCGACTCCCCCGACGCAATGAGCAACGTGGTTGACCGAGTCGCAGAGTGCGTCGCGCCGCTCAGTCAAGTGGAAGACGCTGGCGGAGACTTGACCAGCTCGCTGTTGATGCGCAAGAGTCTGCTGGGGCTGTTTGTGCGAAAGTTCCTTCTTGCGGTCAACAGATTGCTCTTTGATGGCATCTCCAGGCTCTACGACGACGTCGTGCGATACGTGGACCAATTTCAAGAGGAAGAAGGGACTCCACGAGATAGGGAACTTGAAACCGAAGGAGACCACAGCGATGACTCTCCGAGTGACACGCTTAGTGGCGACAGTGAAGAAGCAGTACAAGACTCGATGGAGATGGATATTGAAGCGTCGCCACAGTCACGAAGTTCTTCGGGGCAGTCAGCAGAGTTTCTGTGGAAAGCCGGCGCGAACGACAGCTTGCTGCTGTCACCGATCCCGACCAGAGTATCTGCGGCACACTCTACAGTTTTCACTCCAATCAAGCACAGCAGCTCGCCTTCTTCGGTCACATCTCCACCGCCAAAAACCAGCCCAGACCTTCCGTTTCCCTCTGTCGCGACAGGACCGCACGACAGCTCCATGTGGTCCCATGACCAGATGAACTACATTCTGAGTGACATGATGCGGACGATTGAGCGTGATCGATCCATGAATGGGAACATGCGAGCGGATGACGATCCCTTCAATGCACAGCTCCGGCAAGTGACAGAGACCGAAAAGGTGAATCCAAGTGTCCTGTTCGTGAAGTACCTGGACTACTTGAACCGGCGAGACTACCAAGGCGCATTAGACAGCTTGCATCAATACCACGACATTGCACTGTCCGCTGCGAATCGGTTCCCGCAACCAGGCTCGGCGACGGCGGATGCTAATGGCAACTTAAACACCAACGGATCTGCTTCAAGTGCAAGCGGCTCGAATGGCACGCATTTTCAAGGAACGGGGATCCAGTATGCAGCGCTCAATCTTGCAGGTCTACAGATCGTGTTCGACCACTACCAAGCTGCGTACGAAAGTATCCAAGAAGCAATTCGCGTGGCTCAGCATCATGGCGATCACATATGTGTTGCTTTCGCGCTCTCATGGCTTATTCGGATTTACTTGAAGCTTGGGAAGCCAAAGGAGCAAGCGTTGGGGTTACTCGGAAGCTGCATCGACCAAGCGAAAGAGCTTCGCATTGCATCGCTTCAAATTCTGGCTTCGCTGACGCACATCGAGAGTGATCTATTGAGAGGTTCCAGCAACGACTCATCAAATACATCGCAACAAGTCGCTCGTCATTTGCCGCTCGTGTATGCCACGCAAACACCATCTCCCCGGCCACTTCACATTTGGCATCGTTTGCACGAAACAATGCAAGCAGTCAATATAATGTCGTCAGCTACGGGGTTAGGCAGCGCGCGAGGCATTTCTGGCAGTCGAGGGCTGCAAGGGAATATGAATCCGCAGTTAGCTGCAGCACAGCAAGGCAACCACCAACCTGAGCATGCTGAGAGTGGGATGCGGTGGATCAAGTCCGTCGATGGCATTCTTGACTGCGTCTGGAATCTGAGCGGAAAGTTGTCTCTCTCAACGGCAGTGGGATGGCAAGTCTTCGGTCATCGCACACTGGGAAACGTCTTTGACCGCGTGCACTTCATTTGCTTCCAAGATACCGCTACTGCGTGTGAGATCGCTCTCAGTGTGTGCAACTTGGCGGCATGCCAACACGGCGAAGAAAGTGGAGGAGGCTCGAACATCTACGCGCGGGGTCTATATTTCCTGGTCGACACGATCGACGCGTCTGCTTCAGGGGAACTGATTTACCAAGTGCCGATCCAGCGCAAGTTGCACCACCTACTCTACTTGTGGGCACTTCACAGTGGCCAAATTGGCCGAGCAAAGCTGCACTCGGACTACCTTCTCGACCTCTCCTCAGCCCACAAAGACCTCCCGGCTCACATCGAAGCACTTCTGGCTAGAGCGGTGCTTTGGTGGCAAGCTGGTGACGCTTCACAGAGTCTTCATCTCTTGGGAGCGCTTGAGAGAACATGCGAGGACCACGGTATGGCGTTCCTGCTCGCGCAAGTGCTGGTGGTCACAGCTCAGGTTCTTCACAGTGCAGCATCAGCCGAAGCCCCGTTCAGTCCGCTGAACGCTGCTTTGAAAGCGGCTCAAGTTTGTGAGCAGCACCAGTATGATTTACTTTTAGCAGAAGCACATCTCGTCATTGCCGACATCTATGTGTCGATGGGGAAGATGGAAGATGCTGAGATACTCATCCAAGACCAAATGCCGCTGGTGATGGAGCAAGGAGACGTCAACTTGCGCGGCGAAGGCTTGCTCATGCTAGCAAAAATTGCATTGGGTCGCAATGGCAGTCACATGATGGCACGCGGCGTGATCGACAGCACCGACCACATTCTTGATCTCTTTCACCAGAGTTCCGCAATGTTTTCCGCTTCCCAGAACGTCAAACGCTTAAAAGAGATTTCGTACTTGAAGGCAATCGTGTTCGACCACTTATCTATCCAGCATCGCCAATCGAACGAAAGCAACGAGAACAAGTACGCACAAGAACGAGAGAGCGCAGCAACGGAGTTTATGAAGCTCAAAAGTCGTCTCGAGATGGCAAAGTTGAAGTCGGTCGAGCCGTTCTTCGATTTCGAGTTCACTGACAGCATCAGGAGAGTGATCGGTCATCGATTGACGGAAGAATAAGTCACACGACTGCGATGTTGGTCACGGAAGAAAGAAGCGAGTGCGCCTGAGCAGCAAACGTGATGATCATCGCCTCCACGCTCGCGACATCTGGGATTGCGGCGACGTCTCTCATTTGGACCCCATGCACAAATTCGTACCGCTTAACGCCAAAACACGACGCCTCATTGAAGAGCCTCTCTCCGTTGAACGAGTGAACGACTGGGAGTGCGTCTGGGAAGTATTGATTCTGTGTCGGATATTCTTGAAGTGCGTGCCAGACCTTCTTGTCAGAGACCCCTGTGAGCTTGATTGTGTTCCGGTGCAAGAACAAGATTTCGTCTCCACCGATGTCGTACTGTACCATGCTCATGCCGCAGAACCGATGTCTCTCGTCGTTGATGATTCCCAAGGACCCAGGCATCCGCCGGTCATTGAAGTAAAAGTCTCGCTTCAATACCAGCCACGCCAAGCGGAAAAGATCCTTGTCACCCCAGACGAGCTGCAGTTTGGACATAAGATTCGGCTTGTGCGTCCCGAAGAACATGAGCATCTCGAGCATCGGTCGACTGATTCTTCGGTTCACGAGCACCTGTCCGCTCTCCTGTTCGAACATGTCGACGAAATCCACATCCAGGAGTTCCCAAAGCAGACTCTGCGCGTGTAGGTTGAAAATCGTATTGCCCGGGTGCCAGAAGTCCGGCCAGAACACTGCTCCATGCTTCTTAAACGGCGCTGATGAGAAGAGAGAAGATGGATCGCGGATTGCAAAGTTGTCTGCGTCCATCAAGAGCACGTTCGCGAACGTCGAGTAGTACAGCGCGTGCGTCTTCACATAGAAGCCCTCAACGCGCTCGTCGTGGATCTGCCGCAGATGCACGGGACCAAACTCGTCGAGTAGCGACTGGAGAACAGGATTGTCAGGTGACAACTCGTTGTAGCGAAACCACAACTCGATCGGCAAACGGCATCCTTTCACGCGCAAGAGCCGAATGCTCGCGTACGCACTCGGGAGGATGTCTTCGTAGACTGCTATCACAATTCCATTGGTGGAATCTTCAATCGCGTCTGTTGCCATCGGTGGATCGTGGCGATACGACGCAGCGAGATGCCTGAAGTTGGTAAACTCCCTCGCCAACTGGCACGTGAACCGCACGTCTTCTTTCAAGCTCAGGCGAGTCGTGTGCATCACGCGAAAGATTTCGCCTGAGGTGGTGTTGAGGATCTCGCAGAAGCCTGATTCACCCCCTCGCACACGTTGCCAGCACTCACGACGTCCTACTTCGCCACCGTCGTCGTCAGTCTCCACCCAGCCAAGACAGTGGAACTCGTGATTCTTCCAGACGGTGCTGGGATGGTTGACTTGAGCACGAGACTCATCATCTTCTTCACCGTCATCTTCTATCGCTGCGATCTCATAGTTTCGCCCTGGGTGCTGCTGAGGCGCAGTTGGCTGACCCAGTTGAGCTCCCCAAATGCTCTCGACTTGGAACTTGGGTGAACGGAACTCGATCTGGGCTGTGATCGATGCTTTCCCGTCAGCTTTGCCCGCCATGTCCTTCCAGTTGACGAAGATGCTCGCCGAGCTGAGGAAGTACATGAGAAGCAGCAGGGCAACCATGAACTTGAACAAGCATTGCTGCTGTCGCGCTGAAAGTGCTGAGAATCCACAAAACGCAGCCTTCTTCCTCGGCTGCAGTCTGTCCGAAGGAAGCATCTTCACCGCTGGATGGATTGAGATACTTTGAAGTCTGGGCGTCGGGAGGAATAGCAGCGATCTCAAGTGGGTCATGGTTCATCACTTTCAGCTCATCCATCCATCATCCAGCTCTGATGGATACCACGAAGGATAGATCAAGGAACGTATCCGGAAATGCACACATGTATTACAGAGTTTGATAGCAGCCTACGTCGAGTCGGAGGAGCTGTCTCCATCAGTGTTGTTGGGCAAGTTCTTCTCCCGCAGCGTTCGGAATCCCGCCTGGACCTCGTCGCCCGTCGTGCCGAGCGTCTCGGGCAGCATCTGGCGCATGAAGAGGAAGAAGATCACGAGCATGGTGATGAAGGGCAGGGACGAGAGGTTGTCGAGCGCGTCGGCGATGTACGGGAAAGACACGCCAAAGATGAGGCTGGAGAGGAAGTTGAAGAAGATGCAGACGGACATGGCGCTCCCACACACCGAGTCGGGAAAGAGATCGGCCACCACGACGTAGATGAGCGGACCGAGGCTCATGGCGAAGACGCCGACGAAGGTGCCCGTGAAGACGATCGAAAGCGCCGAGACGCCCGAGAGGAGCGCGATGGTGATGCCCACTGCGCTCGCGAGTATGCCCAGGAACCCGCCGAGCAGCACCTTACGGTAACCGAAGCGGCTGGCGAAGAAACCGGCCGAGAAGGTCGGCAGGAAGTTTATGAAGTTGATGATCAGGCTGCCGATGCGGTCGTCGGCGATGCCGGCGTTCTTGAAAATGCTCGACGAATAGTAGAAGACGGCGCTGATGCCCGACAGTTGCTGCGCGGACTCAATGCCGATCGCGATGACCAGCTGACGTCGGAAGAGCGGCGAAAGTAGCAACGACATGGTGCTTTGTGGTTGACTGGAGCTCGAGTCTTGATCATCTAAGTCAGCACGCGGTGACTCGATGTCTGTAGCAGCGCTCGATGGAGGCTCAAACCACGTGAACGTAAGAGAGACGTGCTCTTCTCCGTAGATGAGTGTCATGACGCTAGCAGCTTCGTCACGTTTGCCTTTTGTGAGGAGCCACGCGGGGCTCTCGACGAGCAGGAAGGACGCCAACGCGATGAAACAGACACCGAACGGGATCTGGGAACCTGCGATGTAGCGCCAGCCGGAGTTGGTATTGGCGAAGAAGAACGTGCAGACGGCGAGCAGCGAACCAATTGCCACAGCCAACTGTACCCCTGGGCTAAAAGAGGCACGGAGGTTTGGCGGCGCAATCTCATTGACATACCCACCAGCCATGCCAGTGGCGCAGCCAGACGAACCGCCGGCGAGCAAACGACCGACGATGAACACCTTGACGCTCGACGTGCTGGCCTGGATGATTCCGCCGACGACCATGAGGAGTGCGCTGGCCATCAGCACTTCCTTGCGGCCGTACTTGTCTGCGAGGCCGCCGCACGTGAGACTGCCGACCATGCCGCCGACGATCCAGGCGTTGACGACGTACGTCCACTGAGCCTTGGTATGGCCAGGGAACAGAAGGCATGTGCCATCAACCACTGGTCGCGCGTCACAGTCGGACTGGCTGGCGAACGTGGACAGATTGAGTTGGGAGAGCGACCATCCGTACTGGAACGGCAGCATGAACGCGACAAAGACACTGACGTAGAGCGCCATTGTCGGCTGGAAGGTGCGCGTGGCGATGGCGTTGGCGTCTTCTTCTGCGATTCCGTCGTTGCGCTTGTGCTGCGCTACTGAGGGCGTGCTGACATGGACGAACGTGGCGTCGGTCGTCGGCGTAGCTCCTGGCTCTGCCATGATGTAGTAGCTCCTGGGCAAGTGTCAACACGAAGATGGCTCGCTCTTCTTGCACGAGTGCGAGAGTGCTGAGCTGCTGACCGTAGCGCAAGTCGAAGAATGAGGTGGGTAGCGTGCCACCGTGGCAGGTCGCTAGGTCCGCGATGATGCAAACCCGCCGATCGATCAAACATAACCATCATGCGGGCTGGCTGGATCGACCAAAAGTGATGTACCGCCGCTTTACCACGAAGTATTTGAGCAGGGGGAATACGACTCTGGAAGCGCGGCAGAAGTTTGAGGCGCTGCCGCATCAGTTTGCCGTCCGCCTGCCATCGATGCGCCGTCGACTTGCTCTGCTGAGTGTTTGTGGCGGCCAGGAGCACCGATTTCCCAAGCTACCACCAGACGTGCTGGGAACCATTGTCGAGTTTGCTGGTCGCCGCACGCACCGCTATAAGTACTAGGTTGTGGGTGGAGCGGTTGGAAGCCCTACTACGGCAACGCGCGTGATGGCGGAGATCTGAAA
>JAADXK010000508.1:0-21447 GCA_023337805.1 Globisporangium barbulae
AACTGCAGTATTAAACCAAATGTGGACCACATTATTCAGCACAAATTGAGCATACCTCCATAATTTAATTCACATTCATTTTCGCAGGATTTGTTTTTCTCCAAACATGGCTGTCAGGAATAACTAAACAAAGGCGGTAATCGCAACATGACATGGTTGTCGGATATAAGTAAGGTATTACAGTACCTCTTCAAAATTATTTCACATGCTGTTGCGGAAGAGCGACAGGGCGACTCGCCCGTTTGCCGCACGTTCCGCGAACTGTGCTGTTGCTGGGCCGTCTGTCGAATGGAAACGCCGCACATTATTTTCAGACTGGCTGGGCTGCTGCATTCTCATCCACGCCACGAAGCACGAAGCACGAAGCAAAGCAGCACGCGCAAGCAAGCAAGCAAGCGAGTGAACGCGCGACGATCAAGCTGCAACAGACGCCCGCCCGCCCATCAGTTCCTACAACAGCAGCAAGCAAGAGCTCGCGCGCTAACGTTCGTGCGCCAGCTCGTCTTTCTCTTTTTCATCTCGCACTCTTCAAGATAAAAGAAGAAGGCAGGAACAGTCGGCGGCGCGAGTGATTGTCGCGAGTGGTTCCAGCGGGTGGTTCTTCCTTCGCCCGCTCCATTGACCAACTCACCACCCTCTGCCACAAGACGACACAAGTCACGCCCACGAGCCACCCACGCCTCGCACACACACATACAGGTCAGTCAGTCTCCTCTCCGTCGTCGTCGTCTTCGCAGCAGCACCACCTCCTCTTCCCGACGACCACCACGATGCGCGGCGCTCAGATGGACTCGAGCATGCGTAGTGTCCAGATGGAGCGCATGCGCTCTCTGAGCGACCTCCCCAAGCTGCACGAGTTCCAGCGCGCGGTGCAGATGGAGATCGCGCAGGCGGACGGCCGCGAGGAGATGTTCTTGCGCTCGTCCTCGGGGCTCAGCGCTCTCTTCAAGTCGCTCGGCCACGAGCACGGCCGCCCGTACTTCCGCTACGTGCTGCGCGACGTCTTCGGCGACAAGTCGACGCTCTACCACAAGCCCGCGACGCCCGACCAAGTGCGCGAGTACGCCAAGACCATCGTGCAGCGCCTCATCAAGGCGCTCCACTTCGCGCCGCTCGTGCTGCGCGCGGCGTGCCAGTTCGTGCTGCGTGAGTTCCGAAAAGCGTTCCCACAGAGTCGCCAGCACGCGACGATCGTCGTCGGCGGCGTCGTGTTCCTGCGTATCGTCTGTCCCGCGCTCATCAAGCCCGAGATTCTAGGATTCCAGCCACACAGTGCACGGTCACTGCCCAGCGGCGTACAGATCGCCAAGATGCTCCAGCACACACTAAGCGGCAACTTGCTGAGCGAGAACCACCCGGACTTCGCACTCAGCAATGTATTTATCACAACGTTCCAGCCGCAGGTCGCCAGCTTCCTGGAGAAGTTCCCGCAGGTGCGCGCCGCCACGGCCAGTTCTCAGCAGCTGAAGCAGCAGCACCCCGAGGAGTCCCCGCGATCCGCCGAGATGTTGCGTGTCAAGCCCTGGGACGTGGAGAGCACTCCATCGACGCCCAACTCGTGGGAGCCGCACCCGAGCAAGCTGCGCGGCATGTCGCTGAGCACCAACGAGGCCAACAAGCAGAAGCGCCGGTTCTCGTTCCGGTTTTGGAATCGGCTGCCGTCCATGAGCTCTTGAGAGCACTCATCTCTTCCAGATCGGCAGAAGAGAACGCCTCTCGAGAGCCATGGAGACAGAGATCTCAAACGTAGACGCCCCACATTAGACACACACAGAGAAGACGAGAAGCAGAGAGATCCGACCGAATCAGCTCGATATTTTATATTTGTAGGTCTTCCTAGGAAGAAGACAAGACCATGAGACGCGAGAAAGCGTCATATTTAAGATCAACACAATAGAATGCAGTGAGTATTTCTTCCCACGACTCCATGACCACGTTCAGTGCCGCACCGTCACTTTATGGTGTTGCTGTTGTCTGAAGATCGCATTTTGAAGAAACCTCCTGAGCTGCATGCTCGTGATGCAAACATGGGTGCACTGATTTTTTGCGACAGTCCGAGGTCGGGTGCACCTTCGGAATTGCATCCCTTTCTAAACCGATTCCGAAATCAATTATCGTACACCACCTTGCAAGCGAAGAGGTGACGACGCGATCGCCATCACAAGAACGTCACCAAACGTATCCATCCATCCAGACACCGTCCGTCCATACAGAGTCATCATTCATGGAGCAGTCTGTGGACGAGATCACGTGCGTCGCCGCGTTCGGAGACCGCATCTTCACGGGCGACGCGAGTGGCACCGTGCGCTGCTACGACGCGACTGCGACGGACGGAAGCGACAGAGAGTCGGAGGCCACGCGCTGCACAGATGGAAAAGTGGAAGCGCTCTCGATGACACTGTGGGAGGCACTCGGCGTCGCGCAGGGAGCCATTTCGGTACGTACGTCCGGAGCCATGTATGGCACCGTACCGTAGAGATAAATAATGCAACAATCCGCTTCTGTCCAGTCGTCCTCGCGTGTGTAGTGCTGACTGTCTCTGACTTGCCATGTTTGTGTGGACGGATCGGCGTATGTAGAGTCTCTGCGTGGTCGCGGATGCGCGCGCGACGGCGCGAACGCAAGGTTGCGCAGCTGCGCGAGAGAACCTGCTGCTCGTGGTTGGTGCAGCCTCGGGCGAGCTCGTCTTCTTCCGCAACGAGACGGTGCGTCTACATGTGTATATGATCCGGATAGGAGTCGCGTGGGCTCCGTGTATGAAACATGGCACTGACCGTATACGGCGTTGTGACTTTGGGCTGATGCGCCAATTAGGAAGCGCGCCGACTGCAGCTGGAGAGCACGGTGCTGCGCATCTGCGCGCACGGCACCGAGGGCGAGTTCCTCGCGGGCGACCTGCTGGGCACACTCTACGGCGTGAACCAGTACCAAGTGCTCTGGAAGGTGAGGTGGACAAGTGTTTTACAGTAGGGCTGCTAATGGTGATAACGGACCACAGATTGTGTAACTTTGCGTGTTTGCTGTGTGACGCTGGCTGATAGGAGCGACTGGCTGACGCCCATGAGCGTTCTCCTGCAGTAGACGGCGTCGGCGCGTTCTTCTACCCGCCTACAGCGCAGTCAGTGTGTACGTACATGCTTTGCATTGCAGATTATGTGAGTCTTGAGCTGTTGTTGAGACGAAGCTAATGATCAAATGTGTATATGTGCTTGTGTTTATTTGCTATATGTGGCAGTCAAAGCAATCGCGAGCGTTGCCGTGAAGGACGTTGAGAATACGCTCTCGCTCTATTCGCTTCTTAGCACGGGCCAGCGCCAGGTGCTCGTCGTGCACGGCGGCAAAGTGTTTGCGCACATTCCCATGCGTGCGACTGTGAGCGCGGTCGCGAGCTTCTCAATAGGAACTGGGCCAGACAACGAAGACGTGATCCTCGCTGCTGGAGACGACGGGTGAGAGACTGGCAGCATACCAATGGAATGGCTCTTTTAATATGAACCGAATGACTGATAGTGTCGGTGTGTGCGACTAACAACATGAACAGCAAGATGTATCGGATCACGACAACTCGCGAGCCGAGCTTCCGATTTGTGGTGGAGCTCTGGGCGAAGGTGAGAAGCGCTGTGTGTTCCATTGCGCACTGTGCTGGGTAACTGACGGACTGACCGAACTGACGGTCGTTGATCTCATCGTTTGCTTCTCAGGTGACGTTCCCAATCGCCAGACTCCTCCACGTCGACAGTCTCTCCGTCGGTGATAGTGATGAGAGCAGCAAGAGCGGTTCGTTTTCGTGGCTCTGCCTGGGAACAAACGGCCAAGTCGCGCTCTTTCGAGGCAAAGAGAAGCTTCGCGAGTGGAGCAGCACCACCACCACCAGTACCAGCAGGAGCTACTTCCCAGTGGACGCTGTTGTGGTTGAGACCAAGAGCAGCACCGCCGTTGCGACCACCACGCAGGAGCGACCGAAGCGAGCAGTAGCAGTCGCATTCTCCGATCGCATTCAACTGTTTCCAGTGGTGTTGTAAACACAGTAGATCTTAATAGACACAAGTACACACGTCAAGACATGATGAACTTGGGCTTCGCACTCTTCAGATGCTTCTATGAGGTTGCCCAGGTTGGTTCATCCCCATTTCAAGAGCCTGGCTGGACTTGGGTTTCGTCTATTTCTACTGCTGATGACTCTGCTAAGCCTGCCGGCTGACGGAAGAGCACGAGGTTCTTGCCGTCAAATGGCAGGAACGCCCTCTGTATCTCCGGATGCTTGGCCTGCAGATACACCAGTAAGTCCTCGTACGAGACGACCTTCTCGCCATTCGGCTGCACGCGATGCGGGAACTTGTGCCCAAAGACGCAGCAAGGCGCGAGCACGAAGGGCTTGTCGAACTGAAGTGCGACGTCGATGATCGCGTCGGTCGCCTCGTCCGGATGCATGCCTACGAGCAGCGATGCGTCCTTGATAAGCGCCTCGTTTTCGACGTTCTCTAAGAACGTCGTCGTGTTGAACAAGTCGAGTTTCTGTTGGTATTGGACGGACATCCAAAACAATTCGTTAGAGCTGTTCAGTAGTGTATATGGGAAGCTGAGCTTATAGAACGCGTACCTGGGGCACAAGCTCGGCTGTGAGCTCGTCCTTGTCCTTGTTGAGCTTCTTCATGAACTTGAACTGCGTCTTTGAGAGCTTCATCGGTCGCTATCCATACACAACACAACGAACGCATCTATAGACTTAGATTGCTCGGCTCGCATAACATGTGTCATGGCCACCACCAAGTACGCACCGGGTCGATGAGCGTGCACGGAATCTGGCGCTTGTTCCAGAGCTCAAAGGAGACGTTGCCGCGGCCGCCGGCGATGTCCACGACCCCTGCGCCCTGGGACAAGTACGCAATGCCGAAATGGTCGACGAGCCACTGGACGAACACTTGCGCGCGCTGCTGCTTGCCGCTCTTGCCGTGCGCGTCGAGTGGGTCGTCGTCCAACTTGGCGCGTACGCGTTTGAGGTGCAGCCGCTCCTGTAGCCACGTGGCGCGCGCGCGCTTGAGGTCGGCGTCGCCTACGTGGAAGAGCTCGCACTTGTCGCCGTACTGGCACGTGCGCGAGTTGATCCAGAACTTGCAGTGCACCACCTTGTCGGCTGTGGTGTCACTGGTACCGTTGGTGGCGGTGGTGGTGGCTTGCTGGTTGCTGCTGGTACTGTTTGCTGATACTAGAGCTGGCTGTTGCGGCTCAGCGGCCGTTGTGGAGACATGCGCGCTGTCGTCCTTGCGGATGGTAGGCACAGGCATGAACGGCACGCCTGCCAAATGCACACAGTCACCATGCAATGGATATGTCATAATCCACCAGGGATATGCACTTAATCAAGTCAAAGCAGTCAGAAGCTCACCTGGATGGAGCTCCTTCCAGAGGGCCACGGGCGTGATGTCGCACGCGTGGAGCAGAATCGACGTACTGGTGCGCTCGATGAAGCCGTGGATGCGCACGATGTCGCCAACGCTGACGCCGTGGCGAATCGCGTCCACCTGGTCGATCGAGAGCTCGTTGTCGATGATCTTAAGGATCACTTCGAGGCGCTGCGGCGGTGACGCTTCTGGCGTGGCGGACGCGTCTGTGCTTGTGCTGCCGACGGCGCCAGTGGAGCTCTCTGCAAGGTCGTAGAACGAGCACTTGCGCCTGTGAGTGTAGAGCAATAGAGAGAACGTGTTGATCACCTAGTGGGTCTACTTATTGTTGCCATAGCAAACGTACGAGATGCGTCGCTGGTGCACGAGCTGCCCTTCGACGACGACGTTGCTCTGCCAAATGGACACACACAACCACATGCGCACTGTCAACACCTCAACGCCTATAGATTAGCAATAGCAGCAGCACATGCGCACGCACCTCGTCCACCTGCTGCGCAGTCCAGGCCGCGACATCCGCACGCAGCGCCGCAAAGCGCGTCCAGACTGCCGTGGTGTCTGCCATGTTTCCTTCTGATGCTGATCAAATTATGGCCACCCAGGCGAAACAGTTCACCCAAAACGCAACTTGTTCACACACGTCACAGATTTCGACGCCAGCATACAAACTCTCATACAACTATCTACTTTACTCCGATCGAGCAAGCAACACAACAGCGAAAATGGTGGAAACGAAGATGCGAAATCGATGGACTCTTATTAGTGTTAGCTTACTCTATGTGCCTGTGTGTCTACAGCTCTCGTTAGTCGGCAAACTCGGAGACGTTCTGCGTGTGGTGGCGCTGCTGGTCGCGCTGCTTCTTGGCGCGCTTGGCCTCGAGCATCTTCTCCTTCTCGTCCCTCTCCTTGCGCTTTTGCAGCGTGCCGCGCTTGGCATTGCGGCCCGTGTCGCGCACTTTGCTGGACGCCGGCGGCTCGCGCAGCGCAAAGCTCTTCGCAATATGGCCAAAGTGCAGGCTGCGCACGTGGAAGATCGCGCGCGTGTCGTTCGTGTGCGTGGCGTAACTGCGCACGAACGAGTGGAACGCCTGGCACGCCAATGCAAAGAGCTCCTTGTCGGCGAGCACGGTCTGGTCGTACAAAAACTGCAGGTCGCTCTGCACCACCTCGTGCGCCAGCTTCTTGTTCGAGCGCATGAAGCCGCCGTACTTGCCCACGCGCGCGATCGTCTTCTCGAGGCTCAGCGCGGCCATCGTGAGCCCGTGCTTCTGCAAGTGGTCGAGGTACTCGGACTCGGACGGCATGAGGAAGAGCAGACTGCTGCCCTGGTTGCCGCTTCGCGCCGTACGCCCCACGCGATGCACGTAGTCGCGCGTCTCGGTCGGCGGATCGTACTGCACGATCCACTGCACGGTCGGCAGGTTGAGTCCACGCGCGGCCACGTCCGTGCAGAGCAAAACGCCGCTCGTCGACGTGCAAAAGTTCTTGAACGCCGTCATGCGCTCGTGCTGCGGGATGTTACCGTGCAGTCGGAAGACCGCGCCGTTGCCGCCAAAGAGCGAGCTCGAGATAGTGGCCGCCGGCGCACTGCTGCCATCGCCTTCGATCGCAGCCGCGTCCTTCTTGTTGCTCGAGTCACTGTTCTTCTTGCGGCTCGCAGGCCACGCGGTCTTGCCGAAGAGCGCGTAATGAAAGTCCACGGCGTCGCACGTGGACATGAACACGACGATCTTGGACTTCGTGTTCGGGTTGTGGTTGAGCTCCTGACGCAAAAAGCACGTGAGCGTCACGAGCCGTGCCTTCGCTGGCACGAGAATGAAGTGCTGCATGAGCTGGTGCGGCGTCGAGAAGTTCTCGTGCTCGGACTTCGCGCCGCCCTTGTTGTTCGCTGCGACACTGCCATCGGCGTCGATCATGAGCGGCTTCTTAAGGCTCATCTTGGCCAGCTCCTGCACGCCGCTGTTGATTGTGGCCGACACGAGGATGTTCTGGCGCTTGACCTTCGTGCGCGAGCCATCGTTCCCGTCGTTATTGCTCTGGCTGTTGTTGTTATTTCCGTCGATGATGCTCAGGATCTGCGTGATTTGCTTCTCAAAGCCCATGTCGAGCAGGCGATCAGCCTCGTCCAGCACGAGGAACTGCAGCTGCGAGTAATTGAAAGACTGCGTGTTTACCAAATGATCAGCGAGACGGCCCGGGGTGGCGATGAGCAAGCAGATGCCCTTGCGCAAACGAGCCTTCTCCGCTTTCTTCTTCTCGCCACCGATGATCGCGCCGGGCACGAGGTACACGAACGGCTGGATGAGCTTGTTGGCCGTCTCGAGGATCTGCAGACAGAGCTCGCGCGTCGGCGCCAGGATGAGCGCGAGGCAGCCGTCGTCGCGGCTCACGCGCGGCTCGATGGCCTGGAGCTTCTGCACGATCGGCAGCAGATACGAGAGCGTCTTGCCCGAGCCCGTTTCGCTCTTCACGAGCAGGTCCTTGCCGGAGAGCACGGCTGGGATCGACTTGACTTGCACGTTTGTTGGCCGCTCAAAGCCAAAGCCGTTGGCGCCCACGGCCTTCTGCAGCACCTGCACGAGCCGCGGGTGCAGCTGCATGGACTCGAAGGTCTTCTTGGCCGCGAAAATCTTCTCGCTCGACGCCGACTCGAGCGGCTTGTCAAGGACCGTGGTCGTGTCCACGATCTTCGTGCGCACTTTGGTGAAATTCTCTGGGTCGTACGCCTCTTTGTTTGGGTTGCGTCGCGTGCCAAAGCCCTTGGAGGAGCTGCTGGCAGCAGCTTCTGGTGGTGCTGTCTCGCTGTCACTATCAGGTTGTGCGGCTTCAGCACCGGCAGATGCGTCAGGCTCGTCGGTCTCATCGTTATCGCTCTCTTCGTTGTCATCATCGCTATCGACGTCAGCGAAGACTGGAGGCTGGTTGCTGGCGTCGTCGTCCGATTCAGAGCCCGAGTCGAAGCGCGAAAGGTCGTTCGCATCCGCCGCCAGCTCTGCGTCGGCATCAGCAACAGCAGCAGCAGCTAGTGGACGCTTAGGCACCTTCACACTCACAGCGGGTGGCTTGTCGTCATCCACATCGTTGTCGTCCGCCTTCTCTATGACTGGCGCTGCTGCCTTCGCCGGCTTCTTCGTCTGCTTGTCCACTGGCTTTGCAAGCTTCTTTGGCGATCCGCTGCTAGTACCAGTAGCACTAACACTGGGCTTCGCACTGCTACTGCTGTTGCTGCTGGTCACGCGTGCGGTGGTCTGCTGCGTCTTGTTGGACGCCTTGGTGGCTTTGAACTTGGCGCGCTTGGCCGTCTGCTTGGCGCGAAACGAGTTCTTCTTCTTCGCCGGGCGACCGCCGCCGCTGCCTGCGCCAGAGGACGCCGCGATGTTTAGTACGAAGCCTCCGTCGTCCATCGCTCGCGTGTGTAGAGAGGATCGCTCGCTTCTGGCGTACCGGTGCGCACACGGAGAGATTGATTGAGAGAAGGTGGCGAAAGTGAGTCGCTTGTGGACCAGCAAAACACTGCATAAACCGGTATATGTACCGGTATTTTTCTTTGACTCGACACATGAGCAGCACCCTTTGAAGATACACTCAGCTCGCGGTAACCAAGTGGCAACAAAAGGAGAACAGAGGCGCGCAAGTAAGAAAGCTCGGAAGAAGATGAGTCGCGTGGCGAACAGCAACCCGTCGATGCGCTCAACCGTCGTGCACGGTGGCAACCCGCTCGAGAGCAGCGAGAAGCAGTTCCTGCAGCAGGTCGCGAGGCAGCGTGTGACAACCTACGACGGCCACACGTGGGAGTACTTTGACTGCGGCAAGCAGAGCGCCGCTGCACGAGCTCGCAGCGCTGGCGCCAACAACAGTACAAGAGACAACGTATCGTTGCCACCGCCGCTTGTGTGTATTCCTGGCACCAGTGGCTCGGCGCGCTGCTTCCACTTGCAGATGCTCGCGCTCGCTGCAAAGGGCTGTCGAGTGATCGCTGTACGTGACGCCATGTTGTGTGATCTGTTGACGTACGAGTCGGATGGATTGATGGTAGAATACTGGTAGTCTAATTCTCCAAGTGTGGTTGCTGTCTGTATGACTCGTACAGGTTCAGCACCCGATAGTATGGAACCACGACGAGTGGATCCACAGCTTCGACCGCTTCCTGAACGCGATCCATGTACAAGAGGTCCACATCTACGGCGTCTCGCTCGGCGCCTACTTGGCGCAGGTACGGATTATACTCTTGTCAATGCATTGCAAGCTACTGCACCCGTGTATCAGTCTCTCATTCATTGTTGCCTGTGCTATAGAGATACGCTGCGCACTACCCCCAGCGCGTGACATCGCTGGCCTTGACACAGGGCTTCTGCGACACGACGCTCTTTGGCACCAACTCACCTTCGTACATCAAAATGTGAGCCATCTTATGATCTGTATTGGTTGGTTGCTGATCTAATCTTACGGCTTCGTTATGCGTAAGGTTGCCCTACATGCCCGAGTTCTACCTGAAGAAGTAAGCAGATGACTGCACGGGCTGCTTCTATTACGCCTGCTACTGTGCTTTCTAATGCGACGCTGTGTGGACTATTCCTATGCGTAGATACGTGCTTGAGAACTTCCCAAATGACAGCCAGCGCTCGCCCTCGCGTGTGCACGCGATCGATTACATGGTCGAGCAGGTCAGTGTTTTGTTTGTGTGACTATTTAGTAGATTGTGTAGAGCGTGCTCCTCATGCTAATCACTTGTTGCATTCTGACGCGCGTGCCGGCTCAGCTCGATATGCTCCCGCAGAAGGAGATCGCGTCTCGACTGACGCTCAACTGCCTCACATGCGACCCAAAGACCTGGAAGCTGTCGCTCCCCGACGACAAGATCACCCTCATCGACGTAAGCAAAGCGCTGGCTTGCTTTGCGTTTCCAACGCCATGGAAATCTACTGTTGCCGAGCTGACTGTTTGAGTTCCGTTTGATCTTGTTGTGTAGAGCCACGAAGAGACGAGTCTTCCCAGCGAGCTGCGAGAGCAGATGCTGCAACGATACCCGAGAGCCAAGCGAGTACGTCATCCACGACACAAGTATCGAACAAATGTGGCTGGCTGGCTATCTCGGATGCTAACCTTGATGTGTGTGAATGCTGAATGACTACCAGGCGATGATCAAGAACGCGGGCGATTTCCCGTTTCTGTCGCATCCAGAGGACGTGACGATGCACCTGCAGGTGCATCTTCGAGCACACGGCGTCTTCCTGGGATGACTGGGCGACATCAGCCACGTCAAGTCTTTATGAGTGTGTGTGTTTTCAAATCATGCATCATATTCATTATCTCTATTCAGCTACCACCACGATCAGCATGCCCAATGCGAGGAATCCAACGAGTCGCATTAGTCTATTCGCTTGCTAATTCACCACCGCCATCCACGCCCCGCTTAGGTGCTCTTGCGCTTCTTGGATCTGCTTTTGCTGCTCTTCTTGTCTGCCTTCTGCGCCTTCTTGGCGCCAAAGAGCGGCACAAACGTCTTCGCGACGCTCGTCTCCTCGTCAATCTCGACGGCCACACCGTCTATTGCGAAAGGCGGGCGCGGGAACGCTCGGAGGATCGTCTGCAATGCGAACGCGGCGTTGAAGCACTGCTCCGCCACCAAAATGTTGTCCGCCGCATGGCCGTTCACTTCGAGGAAGTGCGCCACGATCTGCTTCGCCTGCGTTAAGGAATCAAAAAGCGCATTAGTGCCTCGTCATCGCTATCACGACTCGCACCTGCATTGCAACAGGCTCCTATCAGCGTTTACGTACCTCTTCAGGGTCGTCGAGCTGCAGCTCCAGGAAGCGTGCGAACTCGTGGACCACCGCGTCCTGCTGCTTCATCCACACCACCTTCTCGATGTTGAACACCTTCTTCTCTGCATCGAACGCACCGACGACCTGCGCCTCCAGCTCGTCCTCGCCATCTTCGCTGCCGTCGTTGCTCGCTGGCTTGGCGTCCTGGATCAGCGCGCGCAGCTCCAGCTTCTGCTCAGCGGTTTTGCAGAGCCCGAGCACGAGGTCGAGGCCGTAGGCGGCGCCCTTGGGCAGGATCTGCGGACGCAGCGCCGGCGCGAGCGAGTGCACGACCTTCTGCAGCTGGGTCACAGCTCGGAGCGGGTTCGCGTTCGCCATCTTTCTTCTTATGCGTAAGTAGCTGCTGGTGATAAGACGCTTGCTTAATGGCCTTTCACCAGTGAAATGGTCAGGAATTGTGGCTGACTTTTGGACAGTCGTGACACAAGTCAATGTCGTAATTGTTCAAAATAGAAGAATTATACTGTGTACGTGTTGGAAACGATGTTATAAAGAGTATGCTCAAAATCCAACACATCGATTGGGCTTTCTGTCATCTGTCGATTCCAGCTTCAAAAAGCGTGGCTCCATTTGGATCGACAACGCAAGCAGCAAGCAAGCGAAGATGATGGCCGCGGTGCTGCCCGTCGCCGGCGCGGACTCGATGGACATCCAGGCGATCGTGCGTCGCATGCAGCAGGACATCCCGCCCGCTGACGTGCAGGAGTATCTGTGGCGCGTGCGCATCGAGGCTGAGGGCATCCCGGACGTCGTGGTGTCCGACGTCGATCCGCGGCAGTTCGACGCCAAGCAGACCGCCAACATGCCGTCGATCCCGTCGTTCGCCGACACGGTGGACGAGAAGCTCCTGCCCAGTGAGCAGTGGAAGAGCGCACTGCTAGCGGACTTTGCAGAGCTGCGGCAGCTCATCTCGCGATGGCAGGCGCTCGGTCCGCCAGACACAGAAGAGCCGGAAGAAGTGGACGACGACAGTGATACAGCAGCATTCCGCTTCAATAACCCAAGCAACGTGACGTCACTACGGACAGACGTGCCTCAGATGAGCGACGGCGATGGCTGGAAGGCGTTCTTCTTCGGAAAGCCCGATACAGAAGCAGTGGGCACACCGCCACACCTGCGCTTGCTGCTGCAGTTCGACCAGGTGCTCACACGAAGGCTGCTCGAATACCACACGGATTGGCTGGAGGACGAGTCCGCGCTCTCTCGCGCGCGCGGCGTCTGGATCTACGCGCTGCTCGCGCGGCTCGACAAGCCCGTACATGCAGGGGTGGCAGCGACGATCCGGCAGCTGCTGCGTCACTGCTGGCTGTTGCGCAGCGAGCTGTCTGGAGGTGCAGATGCTGATGTGGATGCGAGCCAGGAGCTCAAGGCGCTCAACGTGCTAATTTGCATCACGGGCGACTTCTTCGGTCAGCTGCACGAGCTGGAGTAAGTGCTGTGTATGGAGCACTGCCTTGTGTGTTGTACGAGTAGCGGCCATTGCTGTTCAGAGAGGCATTACGTATTGAAAGTGGTAGGTGTGCAAGACGTCGATGTGCATGTGAGCTTTCTTCGGCGACTCTTTGTCGAAGTTTTTGTCCCCCAGGGGTCTTGTTTCTTCACTGCCCATTGTTTTGCTTTTCCAAGCCTGAAACAAAATACTTTATTTTGATCTAGAAGCATTACACTTGAGATTTGTATGCCGCGCAGACTCCCACGTCGTGTGGTGGGGCTGTGGTGATGAAGATTTCGCTTTCGATAACAACACAAGATCGAGCAAGCGCCCCAACAAGCGAGCGACAAGCGCCCCCATCGAATCACACGCACACGCTAGCACCACCATGTCCAAGTCCATGGGATTGAACGTCGCCGGCGGGCTCTCGTCGCTGCTCAAGGACGGCCACAAGCACTTTGAGGGCGTGGACGAGGCCGTGGCGAAGAACATCGATGCGGTCAAGCAGCTTGCGGCCATCACGCGCTCGTCGCTCGGCCCGAACGGCATGAACAAGCTCGTGATCAACCATTTGGAGAAGATCTTCGTCACGAGCGATACCGCGACGATCGTCAAGGAGCTCGAGGTGATCCACCCGGCCGCGCGCATGGTCGTCATGGCCGCCAAGATGCAGGAGAACGACTTTGGCGACGGCACGTGTCTCGCCGTGTCGCTCGCAGGCGAGTTGCTGCTCGAGGCCGCGAGCCTGCTGCGCATGGGATTGCACGCGAGCGAGATCGTCACGGGCTACCAGAAGGCGTACGAGAAGTGCATTCAGGTGCTCGAGTCGCTGCAGAGCGTGCAGATCGAGAACATCCGCGACAGCGCCGAGCTGCAGAAGGGCATTAAGACCGCGCTTGCGTCCAAGCAGTACGGCTACGAGGACCTGCTCGCCAAGCTCGTGGCCGAGGCCGCGCTCAACGTCATGCCGAGCGCGCCCAAGAAGCCGTCGATCAACGTCGACAACATCCGCGTGTGCAAGATCCGCGGTGGCAACCTCTACGACTCGACGGTCATCAAGGGCATGGTCGTGCAGCGCGACACTGAAGGTAATGTGAAGAAGGCGTTGAACGCCAAGATCGCGATCTTCGGTTGCGGCATCGAGGTCTCGGCCACCGAGGCCAAGAGCACGGTGCTCATCAAGGACGCGAACGAGCTCATGAACTACAACAAGGGCGAGGAGGAGCGCCTCGACGAGGCGATCCGCGGCATCGCCGAGAGTGGCGCGACTGTTGTCGTATCGGGCGGCTCGATCTCGGAGATGGCGCTCCACTTTCTCGAAAAGTACAACCTGCTGGCCGTCAAGATCCAGTCCAAGTGGGAGCTGCGCCGCCTCTGCCGCGCCGTGAACGCGAACGCGCTCGTGCGCCTCGGCGCGCCGACACCGGACGAGATGGGTTTCTGCGACAGCGTGAGCGTCAAGGAGATCGGCGGCAAGAAGGTCACGGTCTTCAACCAGGAGCAGGAGGACGCCAAGATCTCGACCATCATCCTGCGTGCGAGCACCGAGAACGTGCTGAACGACATTGAGCGCGCCATCGGTACGTGGCTCTCTGTGTGATTGCGCTATGGTGATTCTGGATATGGTGGCTCATAGAGTTTCTATTGCTACTTGTGTGTGATGTTAGACGACGGCGTGAACTGTGTGAAGGCGGCGTGCAAGGACCCGCGCTTCGTGGCCGGTGCCGGCGCCACGGAAGTGGAGCTCTCGCGCCAGGTCAAGAGCTTCGGCGAGGCCACGCCGGGGCTCGACCAGTACGCGATCAAGAAGTTCGGCGACGCACTGGAGATCGTGCCGCGCATCTTAGCAGAGAACGCCGGCAAGATGGCCACGGAGGTGATCTCGAGCCTGTACGCGGCTCACGCGGCCGGCAACGTGAACGCCGGTGTCGACGTCGATGTACGTTTGTTTGGTTGTTGGAATATTGATTATTGTTGGTGCTGGAGATGTGTTGGAAACTCGATTGGAATCTGACACGCTGTGCGGTATCATGTGCTTTTAATGATATTCAGGACGAAGAGAAGACCCACGTGATCAGCGACGCGTTAAGTAAGGGCATCTGGGACCACCTGCAGACAAAGCTGTCGGCGATCCGACTCGGCGCGGACGCGGCCATCACAGTGCTGCGCGTGGACCAGATCATTATGGCCAAGACGGCCGGCGGCCCGAAGCCGCGAGGCGCATAAGCCAGTCAGTCTACAAGCAGTCCACAGGTAGCCGCGATTTAGGAGCAGGCAAGCCAAGGCAGTGGGTAGTGCATGACATGCTCTCGCATTGCGATGGCAACACACAAAAGATATATCCCCGCGTCATTTTCTTCACCTCGGTTAGTTTATTGAATATGGAAATGAGAAACGACAATACACACAACAAACCAAGCCTAACAAGAAATCTCCATATGCAGTCAGTCCCAGCAACCATTCGCACGGCACTGCTTAACCCACTTGAACTCGCTTGTCCTTCCTGTCAGTCTTGACTTGTGCAAATGGTTTTCCTTCTCGTCTCACGTACACCAAGAAGAACGTGGCTAAGAATATTCATAAAAAACGGAAGACTGGATGCTCGCTCATACAAGTACAGGCAAACATTGTTGCTCACAGACCTCAGTTCTGTGGTGACGTCAAGAAATTATGTGCATCCACCCTAAACAACAAAAGCCATTCGTAGACATTCAACTCAGGATCGCTTCATGACCAGGGACTGCTCCATCTCCAGCATTCTCCGCTTGAGGTCCTCGTTCTCCTCCATCAAGTTGCGGATCGTGGCCTCGAACTTCCGCGTCTTCTCCTTGTTCCTCGTCGCCATCTTAATAATACGCTCGCGTAGTTGCTGCTCCCTGTGTATATTTGTCATGCCAAGCAGTTTGTCACCATGATGATCAGACAATTTCTAAATGAAATCGCCAGCCATTTTCACGAGAACGTACATGGACGTGCTCTTCCCTCCTGGGTTGTGCCATAAGCGGATGTGTTTCTTCAAGCTCTTCGGGCTGCAAAACGTCTTGGAGCAGGCATCGTGGTCGCACGAGTACGGGTTGCCTTCTGAGTGGATCTTCAAGTGGAATTCTGCATAGCGTCACCAATTCATACATAGGTTTACAGTTAGTTCATTCCCCCGTTCATCACCGAATGACTCGGATAGCAACGTTGACAACGACAAGGTACGCACCCAAATAATCTTTCCCTTTGAAGCTCTTCGTGCAGCCTGCCTCGGTGCATTTGAACGGCTTATCACGCGAGTGCGTCTGCAGGTGGCTGTGGCAAGAAGGCAACAAAATTAAGGAGCGTAACGCAACGAGCGATGAGTCGTTTGCGTTCCAACACGGTCCAAAAAGCAGAGCAAGAGGCAGGAGATCAGCATACCGAGTCATCGCCGACTTCTCTGCAAACGATTTGTCGCATTCTGGAAACGTGCACGGGAACGGCTTCTCGCCCGTGTGGACGCGAATGTGTCTGTAATTACAACAGGAAACAACCCATACATACGAGTGAAAAGAATTAGCTGTGATCAACAACGCAAGAGTCTTCTTCAGGCCGCTTGCTAAACATCCATTCCCCATTTTCACCAGTTCCCCCACAAGAGAGAAAGCTGTTAGTATTGCTGGCGTGTACCTGATGAGCGCCCACTTGGAGTCAAAGCTTTTGCCGCACTCGGGAATGCTGCACACATGGCGCTTGCTCCACTTCTCCTTGGACGACCCGGACGAGCCTGTTGGTGACGACGTCGCGTCCTCATTCAGGTTCTGCTCCTCGCTCGCGCTCTGCTGCTCCAGATCGTCTCCGAACGTAAAGGCCGCCGCGTGGTGGTGCGCCCGCATCTGTAGCAGCGCGGCGTCGGACAGCAGCTGCGGCGGCGTGAACGCGCTGTGGAGAGCGGCGGCGCCCGGCATCTCCGCCTGCGGTCGCTGCGGCGGCATTGAGCGGCCTTCGTCCATTTCTGTTCTGATCAGTGGGATGGCGGTGCTTGTCGCTCTGAAGCAATTTGGCGCAATTTGTTTCTATTGTTCAACAAGCCAATCAAACTGCAGGAAAGAGTACATAAATAGCGTGTGAAACGTTATATTGGGAAATATACTTTTAGTTTATGTGCACCACTATAATTTGAGACCACATGGCTTATCTTCCAGTCAAAAAGCAGCGAGTGTTCATGATGATCATCTTGCGTGGGCTACGCTACAATAGGCTTCGAGAAGGATGGTTAGGGGTGCATTTTGAAAGATGTGAAGTGCTCTACAATAGCAATCACCTCATCAACATACCAGATGTAAATCTAGATCACCATCTAGAACACTTTATAGAACATATTGTACGACGCTCCAGAAAGTGAGCAGTACCGTCGCGTTCGTGTTGCGCTCCACGGAAAGCAAAGCAAACGGCGGAGGGGACGAGACAGACAGAGCAGCGCGCTTAAGATGGAGAAGCTGCAGGAGCTGAGCCTGGTCTCCAAGATCTGCATGGAGCTGGAGAACCACCTGGGCATGAGCGACAAGACGCTCGCCGAGTTCATCATTGACATGGTGCGTGAGAGCGCCAGCAGCACGCGCTTCCTCGCGGCCATCAAGGAGAACGACTTGCCGTTGCAGCCGTCGCTCGCCGAGAACTTGTACCGCATCGTGAACACCATGGCACCGCGCAAGCCGGGTGGCAAGGGGAAGACGCCCGCTATTGGCTCCGTACGTGCAGGAAACGATGCTAAGGCCAAGAAGTACGACATTGGGGAAACCGAGCAGCTCACTATGAAAGATATCGCGGGCGCGGATATCAAGGACGAGGACGTGGAGAAACCCGACACGACGTCTGCCAGCAGCAGTAAGAGCGCGCGCAATGACACGCGCGACTACAGAGGAGGAGACCGCAGCCAGCAGAGACGCAGTCGAAGCGCTGATCGCCGAGATCGCAGACGCGACGACGACCGGGGCGACCGCGGACGAGGCAGAAGCCGACGCTCGCGATCGCGATCGGAGCCGCGCGACCGCAGACAGAGCAGCAGCCGTCGATATGATGACGACGATCGAGGTGATGGCGACAGGAATCGCTCAAGACGAGACGACCGAGACGAGTTCGGACGAAGCCGCGCGTCGCGAGACAGCGATCGACGCGAAGGAGGTGGCGGAAGCAGCAGGCCGCGCGAGGTGGAGCTCTACGGCATCTACGACGGCCGCGTGAGCAAGACGATGGACTTTGGCGTGTTTGTGGAACTGGACGGCGTGAGCGAGAAGAAAGAAGGGCTCGTGCATGTCTCGAACGTCTCTACGCAGCGCATCGCGAGCGTGAAAGACGCGTTCCGCCGCGGGCAGCACGTGAAGGTGAAGGTGATCTCGAACACGGGCGGCAAGCTCTCGCTCTCGATCCGCGACGTCGATCAGCAGTCGGGCAAAGATCTCATGCCCATGCGCTCGAACGATGGTGCACAGCGCGCTCGCCTCGACAACAGCTCGACCGATCACCGTTCGTGGATCAACCCGTCAGCGCCGGGCATGCATAGCTCTCACCAGCAAGAGGAAGACGACGACAAGCCGCAGCGCGCAGCGAAACGCATGTCGTCGCCCGAGCGCTGGGAGGCGCGCCAGCTCATCAACTCGGGCGTGCTCTCGATCGAGGACTACCCGACTTTCGACGAAGATCACGGGCTCATGAGCATTGAACCGACGGAGGAGAACTTTGAAGTGGAGCTGAACGAGGACGAACCGATCTTCTTGCGCGGCCAGACGCTGCTGAACCGCGAGGCGTCGCCCGTGAAGATCGTGAAGAATCCGGACGGCTCGATGCAGCGCGCTGCCATGACGCAGTCGAATCTTGCGAAAGAAAGACGCGAGCTGCGTCAGACCCAGGCGAACCAGCTGATTGACTCGATCCCGAAAGACCTGAACCGACCGTGGGAGGACCCGATGCCCGAAGCTGGCGAGCGTCACTTTGCGCAGGAGTTGCGCGGCATTAACATGGGCTCGACGTTCGAGATGCCCGAGTGGAAACAGAAGTCCGTGGGCAAGAACCTCTCGTACGGCATTGTGTCGAACAAGACGATCCGTGAGCAACGCGAGAGTCTTCCCGTCTACAAGCTCAAGCGCCAGTTGATGAAAGCGATCGCAGAGAACCAGGTGCTGGTCGTGATCGGCGAGACTGGGTCGGGCAAGACCACGCAGATGACGCAGTACATGGCCGAGATGGGGCTCACGTCGACCGGCATCATCGGGTGCACGCAGCCGCGTCGTGTGGCTGCATCCTCTGTCGCGAAGCGTGTGGCTGAGGAGTTTGGCTGTGAGCTGGGACAGGAAGTTGGGTACTCGATGCGTTTCGAGGACTGCACGTCGCCGGAAACCGTGATCAAGTACATGACGGAGGGTATGCTTTTGCGAGAGTACCTGGCGGACAACACGCTCGCCAAGTACAGCGCTTTGATGCTAGACGAGGCCCACGAGCGCACGATCAACACGGACGTGCTCTTCGGCTTGCTGAAGGACCTCGTGCGCAAGCGCAAGGACCTCAAGATTATCGTGACGTCGGCGACGCTGGACGCCGAGAAATTCTCGCGCTACTTCTTCGACTGTCCGATCTTTACGATCCCGGGCCGCACATTCCCCGTCGAGATCCTGTACACGAAGGAACCGGAACTGGACTACCTGGACGCGTCACTGCTGTGCGTGATGCAGATCCACCTGTCGGAGCCGGAGGGCGACATTTTGTTGTTCCTGACAGGCCAGGAGGAGATCGACACGGCCTGCGAGGTTTTGTACCAGCGCATCAAGGCGCTGCAGGAAAGAGCGCTGGCGCCGGAGCTGATCATTCTCCCCGTGTACGGCGCGTTGCCGTCGGAAATGCAGTCGCGCATCTTTGAGCCGGCGCCCAAGGGCTCGCGCAAGTGCGTCGTGGCCACCAACATCGCCGAGGCGTCGCTGACCATCGACGGCATCTACTACGTGGTGGATCCGGGCTTCTGCAAGCAGAACGCGTTCAACTCGAAGATCGGCATGGACTCGCTGGTGGTGGTGCCGTGCTCACAGGCATCGGCGCGGCAGCGGGCGGGGCGCGCTGGCCGCACGGGGCCGGGCAAGTGCTACCGGCTGTACACGGAGAACGCGTACAAGAACGAGATGCTGCCAACGACGGTGCCGGAGATTCAGCGCGCGAACCTCGGGTCGGTCGTGCTGCAGCTCAAGGCCATGAGCATCAACGACCTCATGGGCTTCGACTTCATGGACCCGCCGCCGCAGCAGGCGCTGGTCATGGCGCTCGAGAACCTGTACGCTTTGGGCGCGTTGGACGACGAGGGTCTGCTCACGCGTCTGGGCAAGAAGATGGCTGAGTTCCCCGTGGAGCCCAAGAACGCCAAGGTGCTGCTCACGTCCGTGGTGCTCGGGTGTGCCGAGGAGGTGCTGACGATCGTGGCCATGATGTCGGTGGAGACGGTGTTCTTCCGGCCGAAGGAGAAGCAGGCGCAGGCGGACCAGAAGAAGGCCAAGTTCCACCAGCCTGAGGGCGACCACCTGACGCTGCTGGCCGTGTACGAGGCGTGGAAGAACTCGAAATTCTCCAACCCGTGGTGCTACGACAACTTCATCCAGGCGCGGGCCATCCGGCGCGCGCAGGACGTGCGTAAGCAGCTGCTCTCGATCCTCGACCGCTACAAGATGGACGTGGTGTCGTGCGGCAAGAACCTCAATAAGGTGCGGCGCGCGATCGTGGCCGGGTACTTTGCCAACACGGCCAAGAAGGACCCGCAGGAGGGCTACCGCACTATGGTGGAGGGCCAGCCCGTGTACATCCACCCGTCGAGCGCGCTCTTCAACAAGAGCCCCGAATGGGTGCTCTACCACGAGCTCGTGCTCACGACCAAGGAGTACATGCGCAACATCATGACGATCGAGCCTAAGTGGCTCGTGGAGCTCGCGCCCGCCTTCTTCAAGAAGGGCGACCCGACCAAGCTCACCAAACGCAAGCGCAACGAGAAGATTGAGCCGCTCTACGACCGGTTCAACCCACCCGACGCCTGGCGTCTTAGTAAGCGCCGTGGGTAGGTAGCGAGTTACACACATACGCCATACAACAAGCAGAACAAAGACAACGAATGGCTGTGGCTTAGTGAGTATTACGTACGACTATCCGTTTCACACACATGATGAATAGTGCAAGCGCTATAGCTAAGAGAGAGAAACAATACCAGGAGTTCCCCGTGAGCTGCTAAACCCCATATCCCATGCTTGCCTACTCCTTCTTGTTCTTGAGCGCCTTCTTCTTGGCTGCCTGCTTGACCGTGAAGTCCATGAAGAAGCCGAATCCGATCTGGATGGGCACAATGATCGGCAGCAGCACCATCTCGAGCATGCTGTTCACGCGCGGGGCCACGCCGTTGGCGATCACACGCAGGAAGAAGATCATGACCTCATTCGTGATGCTGAACTGCCCGTTGCTGATGCCGTCGATGAGCGACTGCGCCACAGCGTCTGGGTGCGTGAGCTCGCTGATACCCTCGATCGTCTTGGTCTCTTCGGGCTTGGTCCTCTCCTCCTCAAGGTAGCCTGGGGAGTCAATGTTGCCTGGGTAGTAGATGCTCACGCGGATGTTGTAGGCCAAAAGCTCGTTGCGCAGCGAGTCGGCGAGGCCGCGCGTAGCGTACTTGGAGCCCGAGTACTGCGAGTAGCCGATCCAGGACGTGAGCGCGAGGCCCGAGCTCACGAGCACGATCTGGCCACCCTCGTCCTGCGCCACCATGGCCGGAAGCGCAGCCTTGATCGCGTGCAGCGTGCCAAAG
>JAADXK010000509.1:0-21445 GCA_023337805.1 Globisporangium barbulae
GAAGAGTTCGTCAGCATCAAAAGCGCTCGGCAGCCATCCGAAGCGCATCAGAGCCACTCAAATTTTGCAAGCAGTGGGGAAGCCTTTTAATTGGGAGTGGAAGGTACTACGGTGGCCCTTATGACAGAGAAAACATTGCTTGCCAGATCACTGGTCAGCCATTGGCTAAAAATGTGCCTGCCCTTATGACAAAATTGCCCCAATGACAGGGAAAATACGGTAGTATCGAATTAGATTATCAAACTATCGGATAATGCGATACGAAAGAGTCCATTAAGGAAAAGTACATGAAGCTATGAACGCCTGGACCGCACTACACCCGACGCCCGCGCAGACCTTTCGTTGAACGCGCAACGGCGAGTTCCTCGCGCCCGTGGGGTGATCTCGCAGGAGCGCTACGCGCGGCCCTTCCGCGTCGTGCCCATGGCGGAGCGCGTTGCGAGCTGTGACGGCGACGCATGGAACCGGCTCACCGGCGTGATCGGCACCTGCCATTGCCCGTCTACGCCGAGCCTCAAGGACGCCTACGCGTAATTTGCGATGTCGATCGAGCACCAGTTCGATGAGGATACAATCGAGCAGGTCGCGACGCTGAGCAGCCTTGTGATGTTCCTCGTGCACCACGAGTAGGACGCCGGCCGCTCGCCCGTGGCGAGCCTGCATCTACAGAAGGTGCTGGACACGATCGCCGTCATGATCCACATGTCGCTCGAAAGTACGATCCGCGCGGAACTGGCCTTCGGACCACGGCTCGAGCGTGTCAACAGCCTCGGACGCTTTCGATGGCGTTGGTGCTTCGAATACCGCTGCACATGACGCCGTTAGAGCTCAGCTGACCGTGATGATGGTGCTGGACGCCATCCGCCGTTTTCGGGGTTTCATGGGTTATTGCCTACGTACGCTTGTTCACACGTTGCGCGCTCGCAAGCAGAACAGCAGAGCGTGCGTCGCTCCACTAAGTTTAGTTAGCGGAGCCAGCGCTCACGTCCACAGCAGCAGCAGTAGCTACGAAAAGAGATGCGGCGTGGACCTCTCGATGAAGGACCTGACAGCGCGGATTCGCCACGTGAAGCAGTGTGGACAGCGCTTTCGCGTGCGTCGAGTGATATGGCAGCTCTGCAGCAGCAACAAACGGAACAAAAACGCCAGCTCTCGACGACAGAGGTACCACAGGTAGTTGAGGTCATCGTCTCGGACACTGACATAGAGAGTCTACAACAACAGCTCTCTTCCACAATAGGCAAGTTGATTGCACTCATTGCATTACCAATGCCTACTGCTGATATATTTGACTCGAACAGCTTCGTTGCACGGATGAGTATTTAATGCGGGTCTCGAGCTCCTTCAAGGGACGCATTCGGCAGCGCGAACAACGTCCTTCCGCGGTGACGGGCACGGAGACGTCCTCGAGTCCCTGCGCGGTAGTGGGTGCAGCAGCTGCTGCTGGAAGTCGCTGCGCTCGATGCGCACGCAGCGCGCCGCCACGCCCGGCAGTGTGCGCACGCTGCAGTCGGCAGCGTAGAGTCCGTCCTGCACCACGAGGCTGTCGGCGGCGAACACGCTCCAGGGCCCCACCTCATGCGCTGCGTCACACAGAAGAGCAAGCAGTGTGAGTGGTAAGCTACTTGCAAGAGGCACATAGTGAAGCTGCATCAAGTACCTTTAGCGCCGTCGCCGTCGTAGTCCACGAGCAGGCGACCGCGCAGCAGGATGAGGCAGAAGCGCGTGACGACGTTCTTGCGCAGCACATGCTCCATCTGATTCGGCTGCTGCTGCTCCCTGCCGCTGTCGCGCTTATTGCTGCTGCCGACGAATTCGACCGTTGGACACGTCGCGAGGAAACCCACGAGCCGCTCGGCACTGATCTGCACGCCGCGGACGTTCTTGGCGCGGAACACGGGGTTCGTCTCCTGCAGGTGGAGCCCAAGGGCTTCGATCTGCTCAAAGCAATGGCAGCAACGTCACAGATCAGAAGGTTAAGTGCGCGGATGGCTGTACTATCATAGAAACAACGGCCACTCACATCATCCGACGTGCCCTCGAAGCCGCAGATGTTAGAGAGACTGAGGCGCCCGGCATCCGCGTAGAGGCGTGAGAGACGGTCCTTGCGCTGCGCCGTCTCCTGGTCCTCGGGGATGTCGCCCTCGTCTAGGATCTCGTCCTGCAGGATCTCCTCCAGTACGTCTTCCAGCGTTACGATGCCCAACAGCTCCTCAAACGCCTCGCTCTACGTAAGAAAAATGCCACAGACACACAGAGTCAGGTGCCTAAAAAGTTACACCACCAGCCTTTTTTGCGCTTGTGTACCTGTTCGTTGACGCGCACTTGCTTGACGAGGGCCAGGTGCGTGCTCTCGGACTTGAAGGTCTGCAGGAGCGTGTCGAGCGTGCAACTGGGCTCCACGTGGTGCGTGTTACGGCCGAAGATGTGCAGGAAGCTTGAGAGCAGCACTTGTTCCTGTGATGTGGTGTGTTGTGGATAGTAAGAGCACAATGTGAGTCTCACCAGCACACAAGCAAGCCATGCATACGTTCATGCGAGAGCCTTCAGGCGCACCTTTGGGTCGACAAACACGAGGTCTTTGACGTGGATCGTGCCCACGATGTCGTTCGCGCTCGTGTCGAAGATGAGGATGCGCGAGAAGCGGCACCTGAGAATGTCGTGGATCGTCTGCTGGTCGAGCGTCGCGGTGATGTGGACATTCCAGTTAAGGACGCTTTTCAAAACAGATACATTGTCCAACTCGAGAAGACAGCAATACTGCATAAAAATAGGATATCGGCAGCATGAAGACCTGGTCGGCGGGCGTCATGATGGACTCGGCGCTCTTGGCGCGGAAGCTCATGGCGCCGCGCAGGATGTCGCGCTCCTCGGCGTCGATCATTTGCTGCGTCTCGTGGATTTCGATCATCTCGGCCAACTGCCGCTTTGTGAAGACCGTGCCGATGTCCTCGCCCAGGTATGCGTCCAGCACGAGGCTCACGGGCTTGGCGAACACGTAGAACGCCACGAGAAGCACGCGCACGAACGGCGCCACCTTGCCGCCGATCACTATTACATTCGTATAGACGACAGTGTGTGAGCATTAGCGCCAAGTCAGCCATTGATTACTGTAGTGATAGTGGATGCAACTCACCCAGAGCGTACTTGGTGCAGAGCGCCTGCGGGACGATCTCGCCAAAGATCACGATGAGTATGGTGGACACAAGGAAGCCGTAGATGCCTATTTCACATATAAATAGTCAGTCAGATGTCCAGTTACTTCATATCAAGCAGCAAATAAACATAACGCTACCGCTCGTGAGGTCGGCCATGAGGATGGACGTGAGCGAATTGACGGACACGTTGCCCAGCAGCAGCGTCGTGAGCAGCAGGTTGCCCTTCTTGCGGATGGGGATGATGCGGCGCGCGGCCTCACTGTTGCGCCGCTCCTCCGCGCTCGCGTGCTCGTCCTCGCCGGCCGCCACGACGATCTCGAGGCCGATGAGGTCGAGTGACATGAGGCCGAGCCCCAGACCGGAGAACATGGCCGAGAGCCCCAGCAGCAGCACGACGGCGAGCACTTTGAGCGAGTGGCCAGCGCCATTGTCATGGAGTTCAAGGGCCAGAGGCGCTTCATCTTCGCTGCTGAAGTCGAGTGCGGACGCAGGAATCGCGATGATCACGCAGCAGAACAGCCGCCGCAGCGCTGTTGTTGCTCCCATGGCGCTCATCATCACTTGGTAGCGTTTGCAGTTCTGCTGAAAGAGAGGTGAAAGGTCGTGCCGAAGTACAGTACTTGAACGTCAAGTGACCTTTATATCACGTGTACACAATGTCAAAATGAATACAGTTTATAACAGTATTGTTTTGAACCTTTTTACCTGTAGTAACAGTGCAGAATCTTCTATAACGGTTATACGAGTCAAATATCCTTCCACGCTTCCTCATTTTGATGCACTTCATCACAAGTCTTTTCCACCGCTTGAGCTCAAAGCTCAATGAACTTGAGCACGAGGACGACGGCGGCGCTGCTGCTACTGCTCACATACTATGCCTGCAGAGCAGCTGCAGAGCTGCGCCTCGCGAACGTGAGATGCCTCGTGTGAGTGGACTGGCTGGCGCTCTCGTCAACTAACTGTGGGCTTTCGTTCGTATGTGTGTATTCGCAGAGTGAGAATGCAGTCCAAGCGTTGCCTGAAGACAGCGGACTGCGTCACGAACTCAGCGCAGTCACGCTCGCAGCTGTGGAAGACACGGACAGCAGTAGTGCAGCATTCCTCGTTCTCAACCTGACGGTGCGTTCATTTGTATTTCACGCGCTTAGGTATCACAACGTCACTCGCTCAATGGCATTCTGTTCAATACCAGGTCGCCTGTCGCTATGGCAGCGTCTCTATCACTGAGACGGCAATGGAGTTCCTGCACGCGTCGTCGCTTTCGTGCCTCTCTTCAGACGACCATAGCAGCTCAGGAGACACCCGCCCGACCAACCAGATCTCAGCATACACGACACTGAGCGAAGCGCAGCTGATCCTCTCGTCCCTAGTCTACGAAATCCCTCCACAAGCGTCCTGTCAACTACCACGTGGCGCCACGGAAGACCTCCTGACGGTCCAGATCCAGCAGCTCTCAGGCAGCAGCATTTCGGCGCCTGGATGGCGCTTTCAACAGGCGGACGACGTGTGCGTCTACGAGCCAGCGACCTCCGCGTTCTTCCGCCAGCTCTTCCCAACTCAGGGCAATGCTGTCTTGACGACCATTTCGCTTGAGCGGCGCCTCATTCTCCCACGTGATAGCGTGAGAAGCAGCGGTGCGGAACTCATCCAGATCTCGACGCAGAATGCCTCGCTGAGGTTTACACAAGGGACGTGTGATCTGCTTCCTGCTATCGCAATCGACGTGGACGCGTCGCTTGAGGGCAAGCTGTCCACCCAGGAGCAACACTTCAGTCACTACAACGGAGACGTCGCCTACGAGAGCCTGGTGAACGTCACGCTTGGCGTTCGCAGCGGATCGCTGCAGCTGCGCGTAGCATCTGCACTGCGCAACCGCATGCGCGTCTTCACCATTGGCGGTACGATAGAGCTCCAGCTGCTGGACCCGTCTTCCCCTCCAGTAACGTCCCCCAGCTTCACCTTCAGAGGCACTCTGTCGGATCTGCAGTTGTTCCTGCCCACCGTCCGCTACTGCGGCACTTCGCCTAATCCGAAACTCAGCGACGCGATGGACATAAACGTGACTGTGAGCGGTCTGTGCAGCGCTGTCTTGGGCAGGAGCGATGGCGATCTCGTGATGAGTTACGCGAGTGTCCCCATTCAGGTCGATCGCCTGGTGGATTTCGGAGGCGTGTCGTTGGTGTCATTGCTACCAAAGGACGCGGCCGCCACGACCGCCGCTGCCTCGGGTCTTGTGATCCTCAACACCAACCAGCTCTGGGTGCCACTTAACGCCCAGTACGCGCCTGGAAACGTCGATGACATCACAGTTGAGCTGCAGTTGGAGTCTGAGGGTGATAGCGATAATGATGGGGTGTTCGTTGGCGTCGAGAGCAACTCGCTAATGGCCTCAAACCAGCAGCAGGACGTATCCACGTACTTTCAGACGATCACGAGGACTCGGAGCAGCGCCAGAGGTAGGAGTTCGTCGAGTAATGACTCGTTTTGTTCCCCTTAAGTGGCTCATAGCTTATGCCTCGTGTTTTGTGTGGGCCGTAGACGCGCTTGCTGCTGGCAAGAGCACGTTCAGTCTCCAGAGCAGCCACAGCTCGTGGCTCACAGTCCGTCGCGCAGAGCTGCCTGTGACGTTCACCTCAGAGCAGTTGCAGCAGGCAATCGCCTCCTTGTTGCCAGTCGATGTGGACATCAATGTTGCGTGCCAAACCGACTTTGAGACGCCGAGTGTGGCTGTCTGCACTGTTGAGTACCGAAGCATCAACTTGCTCCGAATTCCCCGAGTCTACTACGCGTCAGGCTCATCATCAGCTGCCAGCAGTGCCATCAGTGTCTCTGCTCTCAGAGAGAAGCCTTATACCCAGACAGATCTCCTTCAAAGACCAGGGAAGAAGAGCTCATGCGGCCTGCACGTCGCGTTTGAAGACGAGAAGCTCGCTGGCGCCTCTTTTCAGTTCACAAGAACCATCTGCGAGCTAGCGCAGAGCTGCCGACTTGCAGTCTCGCAGCTCTTTACAACCAGTTTTAATCTTGAGGGCGAGAGCGATCAGGCGATTGCGATGCAAGCGATCCGCGGTCTCACACTTGACGGAGAAAATCTGGACAACGCGCGCTTCTTCCACCTCAGCACGCAAGCCCCACGGAGCTTTCTCGTCTCGGACCTTCCCTGCACTTTGGCGTATGTATTAGGGATTCAAAGTACGACAGCTAAGGCGAAAGTGCGCGTGCTGAGTCGCCATGTGCAGCTGAGAGCGCCGAAAGCGCAGCTCGCAGCTACTTTGAGCTCAATCCGCGTCTACTCGACTGCGTTCGGCTTGCGGCTGCACAACGCGCTCTTCATGACGCTGCAAGAGAGCGATGGCGATGCGAATTCTCCACCACAGTCAGTCACGAAATTCAACGTCATTGCGCTCCCAAATTACCAGAATCTTCAGCTGAAGACGCCAAGTGAGCTCGCTGTGCGAGAGGGCAGTGGTGAGCTTGTCAACCTGTCGTCCATCTCGTTCTCAACGCCATGGCCCAAGCAGCTTTCAGCGTCTGCTAGTGGTGGACAAGATCAGTTCCGCTGGAGTATCCGCTCCCAGGCGCTGAGTCTCGTCTTCGAAAGTCATTTCCTAGCAGCGTTCTCGAGCGTGATCCACCGACAGAATGCTGAGACGGAGCTAGAAATGCGCGGCCCGATCGCTGATTTCCAGGCTTCCATGGCTGCAGTCTCGCTTGGGCTGAGCAGTGAACTGCTGCGAGACAAGACATTCTTTAGGGGCACGATCGAGCGTCAAGTAGTTCAACTAGCTTCGGTTCTTCAGATGCAGTCGAAGGTTCAGACGCTGACGACTTCGATAGCCGACTCGGCGATCGCGGGGGCATTTACGCTGGGCGTGACGCTCTCTGGGGGCTTCTACAGTGCGATCAATACTACAATCCCACCCGTGAGCTGCAGCTCCGCTTTAATCCAGCGCAGCAACACTATGGACGCGATTGCGTCCAAAGTGCTGGGAATGGTCTGCGGACCTCTACCTGCGGACTACGAGTACAAGCGCGAGGTCCAGGTGATCCGCGTGAGCGCAGTATTTCCGTGGCTCGTGAAAGACTTGATGGGCAGCTATACACTCAAGTTCCAGGGAAGGATGTCCAGTCAGATCTCCGTGAAGCTCACAGACAGCGATCAGATGCGCGTCAAGGTGCTGGAAGTGGTAGCAGACGCTCAACTGCAGGTCTCGCGCATCGATTTCGCAAGCGCCTTCGAGTGGCGCATCACGTTTGGCTCCGCAGTTGGCAGGGCTGCTGATCAGATTACTGCTGCTTCAGTCGCCACAGCCTCAATAGCGTCGTTCACAACACAGACGACGATCGCACAGAGAGGACTGAAGGCGTCGGACCTGATCCTGAGTCTGCTGTTCCCGTCAGTGAGTCTCCGAGTGCGCGACACGTCCCCACTCGCCACCAACGCACTCTCTCTGGAGTTCGATTTTGCAGTCTCCAGTGGTGGCCAACAGCTCTCGGACTTTCCAGATCTACTGCTGCTTGGCTCGACCCTTGAGTCGTCAGCTACGTATGCGCCACTGAAAGTCACGATGGGACCTCCAGCTGCAAATGAGGATGGCGATGGGAACTCGTTCGTGGGCTCATTTCGCATCTCTGTCTTTGGTCACAAGACAGACGCTGTGCCAGTGGACGCAGAAGCCGCTGATGTGGACGCAGCAATCCGGAGGCTCAATGTGGACAACTTGCAGCTGGTGTCTGTCCAGCGGGTGTCCTCCAGTGAACGACACCCAAATCTGTACAACTGGACCATTGAAACCTCGCATCCGCTGCTGCTCGATGTCCAAGTGGACGACCAGCAACTTCAGACTTCAGTTGGGCTCCACATCATCGTCGTTCGCGTCGCTCGTGGGACTGAAGCGCTCGTGGGCGTCGACACTCTGTCAGTTGCGCTCTCGATAATGGACAACGCGCTGACGATCGTACAGCGAGACGTCCATGTACGTGTGGAAAAGACGGAACTGGACTTGGTGATAAGACTCCCCGTGTCCTTCGTGAGCGTCGCGCGCAACCAGAGCGTGTCCATCGAGGGTATCGTCCTGGACGGATTTGAAATCGGACTCACGCTTGCGATCCAGAGCAAGAACGGAGGGTGGGTAATGCTTTTGCCACCACAGGCAGTGGAAGTTGAAGCTCAGTTGACAACAAGAGAGAGTCCAAACAAACTGGTGCTTCACGGACTGCTCTCAGAGCTCAACGCAGTGCTGAAGACCCATCGTCTCGTGTACTCGTCTTCAGTCGGCAGTTCAGCTCTGCTGGACGAAATTCACCTGAGTCTGCGATCAGCGACGTCTGAATCGACACAAGTGATCCCCGTGGAGATCGTCCACCCAGCTGAAGCGCCGTCGCTGCTGCTGCCAGTGACGCAGCTCACAGTGGAGGAAGAGCAGGAGGTGGACCTTCGCGGCCTCAGGCTCCTCCCAGAGCCATCCACAGCTCCTGCTGCTGCTGGTGATGATAACAACGACTACCACTCGCTCCTCCGCGACAGATCGCAGCTCACTCGCGTGGTTATTCAGGCACGCAGTGGCTATCTGACGTTCTTGGGTGTCACTGGACGACGTGAGGCGAACCCACAGCTCTGGAGCGCTGTCTGGAAGCGTGAGCTCGAGCTCTCAGGCGCGATCGGAGCTGTGAACAAAGAGCTGAGTCGCCTGAGGTACGTGGCACCACCGTCACCATCCAGCAGCAGCACAAATGCGGACGAGATCACGTTCACGACCTTTGGTCTTGACGATGGTGACGGTGTTCCTTTTGCTTCTCCTTCAGCCTCCAAGTCCTTCTCGATGGCTGTTCGCGTCCGCAGGCGTCCACTGGTGGCGCAGATTCTCTTCAACGGCCGGATCCTGAGTAAGTTGTCTTGCTAGTGCGTCTTCTCGTGGCTTTCTCTGATGACCCAAGTCACTAACCACTAAGTCTCTCTCTTCACAGGCGACTACGACCTGCTCAGCACGTTTCAAGACCAATTCGTGGCGTTGTGCAATACGAGCGTCCGCGTCGTCAGCAACCTTAGCAACGCACAAGAAGATCCGTCAGTGCGCCTGGATCTGTCAGTCTCAGCCATCTATGGGACGTTCTCATTGGTTAACGCCTCCGCCAAGTCCGATCTCAACGCGAGCCTCACGCCATTCGAAGTGCGGCTCGTGGGGAACACCAGCACGCTCAATTGGCTGCTGAATGAGCTGCAGTTCATCCCCAGGCGCAGGTTCAACGGCCCTGACCAGATCCTTTTTCGTGTTCAGCAGGCAGAGACATCACAGGATGGCGGCTCAGTGGTCGTACAGCAGACGACGGGCGTGCTGTCCGTGTTTGTCGACCGCGTGGACCGCCTGCCGCAGTGGATCTGGACGGCCAGCAGCTCAAATGTCTTGACGCTCAGAGTCTTCAACGCGCGACCACAAGCGCTGCCGAGTTTCAAAATCCGCGATGAAGACGATAGAAATGAACTAGGGGCTGCTGGTGGCGTTTCTGTGGCCAACTTCTTTCAAGACGAGATGGTTCTGCGAGCCATTGTGAACACGAGCTCTGGCACGCTCCTTCACGAGTCCGTCCCAACGCACACAAAAGATCCGAGCGGGAGATTGGGGTCCAGTCTCACATTCGAAGGACGCGTGCAGGACTTGAGAAAGACGCTCACTCGGATCAAATATCAGACACCAGCACATCGTCTCCCGCCTCACTACTACACTTCAGCACCAGGACAAGAGACACAGAAGTTCAGCAGCAGCGTCATCACAGTCACGCTCACGGACATCTCCCGCCGTCCTGGTCCTTCTTCAAAGCTCACTCAGAAAGCCCGGAGAGAAGCCGATGAGGATACACGGCAGTCTGCAATGGTCGCTACACTGCGCCTGGATATCGCTGAGAGCGTCACGCGTCTCACGTGGGAGCTCAACTGGACAGCAGACCGCGAGGACATCACCATTGTAAACGAAGACGAGGCCACGCGCATCGGCGACGCGTTCGATATCAGCGCCTTTGACGACTACGATGGCCACGTCGAAATGGAATTCGTCACGCGCAACGGGAAGTTGTACCTGCCAGCAGCAGCAGCCGACACCACGCCTGACGAAGTTCTTCTTAGCACAACGAACGACTTGAGCTCATTGAAAATCACGGTAGAGGACGGCACGAGGCTCCAGCAGCTCGTCTCGAAGCTCTTCTATGCACCAAACAGCGACTTCAACGGCTTTGAAGTGGTCCAGTGCCGCGTCTTTGGCCACGAGAGCGAGCTCTTTGTGCACGTGCGTCCAGTGAACGACGCCCCAACTATCGTCTTCACCAACGCCAGTAGTCAACGCAGGTGGTTCAGTAGTCCAAAGCTCCTGCTCCCGCCCTTCACAGTCGAAGACCCGGACGCCGACGACGTCTTTGACGTGCACATCGATGCGCTTAGCGGCTCTCTGCGATGGAAAACCGGCACTCCAAAAGAGCTCTTCGACGGCGTCACGATGACTGGCATCAACACCCGCTCACTGCACTTGAAGACCACGCTGCCACGTCTCAATGCGCTCTTCGCTCAGCCGCAGCTGCGATTCACGTCCGACAACAGCAGCGGCGCTCGGCCCCTATCAGCGTCCCTGGCATTACCACCAGCACGCGGCGCTGTGCGCATCTGCGTCTACGATGGCACTGCTGGTGTCTGCGAAGACCTAGTGTTCCCGATCCTCACATTCTACGAGCTCCAGGTCTCCAGAGCGGTTTGCAAAGTGCTCAGCCACCAGCCGCTCAACCTCTCGGACGTCGTGAACATCACGCGCCATCGCTTTGAAAAAGAAGACGATGACGAAGACGATCCCGTGACGCTGCAGATTGACACATTGAACGGGGTCGTGGTGCTCGCAGACCAGCAGCAGCAGCTGGCGTGCGCAGACGCATACGAGGGCAGGAGTGCATTGTTCACGAAAGGCGTCGCTCGCGTCATCCACGCGTCGAGTGTCGAGTGCATCAAGGCCGTGATTGCGGCTGCGGTGTTCCTAGTAAACCCATTGAACGACAACAACGACGATAGAGAGACTGCAGGTGGTCATAGGATGAGAGCCCACGCTGTCATCCGCTTCGAGTTGTTCAACTCTGAGATGGAGTCACTGGCATACAACAATGTCGATCCTGAAATCGTCTCCACGAGGTCTCGATTTCGCAAGTCCAGACAGCTTGTGGTCATAGGAAGCGGTAGGAATGCGATGACCTCTCAACCAGAAGAGCTCTCCATGTGGGGTGCGTCTGGGTACGCAAGGTTCGCTGATTTTGCTCACGTGGAGATCCAACCAGTGACAGATCAAGAAGAGACTGCGACCACTGGTGAGAAAGCCATGTCTTCAGATGACAGTCTAATGCTCCAACTCGCGTTCGCGTGCACGCATTGCCGGTTCTTCTACGCAAAGTACGTCCCGCGGGTCTCATACGAGTTTGCGTCCACGCAGGGCGCGTCGGCGATGCGCTTCGTCGGTCCAGAGCTCGCGCTCAACCAGGTGCTGGCGATGCTGCAGGTTGATCTACCAGCGAGCGTATTGTTGGATCAAGACGCAGACTTCGTTCGCCTCACGCTGTCTCCATATGACGCTGTGCCCACCGCAGCTCCTCAAGATGGCGCCCACACTGCAGTAAACAGTCGCCAGCAGAAGTGCTGGAACGACACAATAGAGGTTCCAGTCACCAGGCTTCGCACGAAGATGAATGCGCTCATGTGGCGCATCGCAGACACACAACTGGTCTTCCGAGACGTGAGAGTGGGTGACAGCGTCTTCATCCACGGTGTTGAGCTCAGACCACGCGAGAATGGAGGAAGAATGAGTGATGGTGGTGGTGTCGACCTTGAAGACACAAACCTGACGCTGCTGCTCGAGTGCGTCGTTGGCTCGAGTCGCATCACCTTCGTCAGCGACAGCAGCCCACACAACCAGCTCTGCGAGCCGAATCAACCACGCATCGCGATCCCAACGACTGCGAACCGCGTGAACCGCGTGCTCTCGAGCGTCCAAGTGGCGCCAAACGCCTCGGTGCGAATGGATTTGAAGTTTTCCTTTGCTGTCGATGATGTTTCTTCACCATCAGAAGATGTGGGAGGTACCACAGCGCCGCTACTGAGTCTCTACTTCCTTCTGCAAACGCCACCGGACCCACCGATACTGGTACTGAAGAACGAGATTCAGGCTCTTCACGCGGTTGAGGACGAAGATGGCGACCTAGGCGACTGGGTCACGATCCAAGCCCCACATGGCAGCAGCAGTGGCTTTGGTTCCGGAGCCTATGGTGAGAGCGAATGGTTTGTGGTCAGCCTTGTGGTCCGCCATGGGATGATCCGCGAGCAGAGCTCCGTGTGCTGCGCGCACATCAAAATAACGACTGACGGCCGCAGCATGAGCATCCTTGGCACGATCGCCACCATTCAGACTACACTCGATGCACTTCGGTACAGAGGAGATCCAGACTTCAGTGGGAATGACACGCTCCGAGCAACCATTGAGCATGCTCGCGTGGATGAGGACGGAGATAGCGCAATGTCTGCTGCCGCTGAAGTAAAAGTGAGAACTCTTGAGACGCTACTCGCTGTTGAGGCAGTGAACGATCCACCTGTGATCCAGTACTCTTCGTTCCCGCCTGCCAAGCACGACGACATCGATAGCAACATTGTATCGTATTCTCTCGCGAGCATCGTGATATCGGATGTGGACTTGCAACCAATAGCAGCAGCAGTGGCTTCAGGATTCGACATGCATTCATCGCGAGTCAGCGTGAATCTGAGCTCAGCAAGCGGCCAATTCGTCGTCATTGGGCCTGCTGCGCTCGCGCGCGTGGATCTACTGGCGACAAATGGCAGCAGTTCTGCAGAAAAAGGAGAAGAACACTCCGATGGGAATCATTCGCTCGCGTTCACGCAGCTCGTGTTCAAAGCGAACCTCGCAGACGCCAACTTCCTCATTCGCAATACGTTGTTCACCACCAACAGAGTTGGCTCAGCAGCCTGTGCGTCTGGAACCCGAGAGATCAGCATCACAGTGGACGACTTGGGGCATGGCGTCGACAAATGGACGCATCTGCAAACCTCGCTTCACATTCGAGACGTCGGTTGCGCAGCTGAGGGCACCTTTGACACCACTACTGCAGCCGCAGCTATGAAGCTCACGCTTCCCGAGAACCTTGACGAATACATGGTTTACAGCCCGAAGAGCCGCAAGATTTCCATCGAAGGGCTCTCAATCACTGGCGCAGCAGACGATTTCACGTCCTCACTGCGCGTCACTGGTTCCTGCAACTTCAAAGTGCAGCTGGAGGTCCAGCGCGTGTCGATAATCGCCCCGAGTCAGAAGCAGGAGCTGCTGCTCACGATCTGGACGCCGAGCATCACGAGTGCTGGAAGCGGGGCTTCAACGGTCTCGGGGACGTTCAGAGTCCAAGTGGACGTTCTGATCAACGGTTTCCTCTTAAAGCAGACAGTCGCGATCTACGCGGATGCAGTGGCCATGCGAGCACAGGAGCTCCTGGGTCAAGTCAACAACGGACGCAGCGTCTCCGAGTCCATCGAAGCCAAGCTACTGGTACTGTACGCGCCTGTCATCGCCAGTATCCAGAAAGACCAGCCGCTGCTGCGCTTCCACGTTGACAGAGTCGCGTTGCCGCCATCCACTGTCAGTGCTCAGTGGAAGATCTCGGTTCTCAACTCCCCCATGCTGCTTCCCGCGCCGCAAGTGTTTACTCAGAGTCTCATCGGCGCTGGCGCCGGCGCGTCAGTCTCGTTTACTTCCTCAGTCATCGGCGCTCCTCTTGGTGGGGCGTTTCGCTTAGGACTCGGTGACGAAGTGACGCGCGTGCTGCCGTTCGACGCGAATGAACTGGAACTACAGGACGCGCTCGAGACGCTAGCGGCAGTGGAGATGGTCAAAGTCACAAAGCCGTCGTCCGCGTCTTGGCTGATCACGTTCTTCAGTCCTAGCGAGCATGTCCCGCTCCTAATTGGCGACTCACAGGGTCTTACTCCTGGCCCTCAACTTTCTGACGCAGACGCGGGCGTGACGCTCATCAACGGCACGAGCATCCGCGTCGAGCGCGTGTCCACAGGAAGAGGGCAGGGCAGTCTGCACAACGTCGTCGTCGGGATCATACGCGTTGACCGCGTATATCGCATCACCACGAGCGCCGACTCCGCTATCAAAGGCTCCTTTGAGCTCGGCTTGCAGGATCCTAGCGCGCCGCTTCCACTTCTTGTCCTGGCATCATTGACAGGCGCCATCGCCTTCGACGCAGTAGCGATGCGAACAGACGAAGGGCTGCTGCAGAGCTTTGGCGGGAGACGAGGCGACTCGATGCAGAGCAGACTCACGGTGGCTCTCGCGCAGCTCAGAGGCAGCTTTAGACAGTGGACGGATGTCCAAGTGGAGGTCACGAGAGGACTGCAGGACGCCGTCCACTTTGGTTACGAGTGGCTCGTGACGTTCAAGAACGCGCCGCCAGACTTTCCAACGCTCGTCGTGGCGGATTCCAACCACTTGGAAGGGAAGAACGTGCTGGTGCAGGTGGCCGTTGTCCAAGCATCTGTGAATCAGCTGGGAGGCTTCTTCCAGTTGAGTCTCGAAACCACAAACCAAAGGATTGCTCTCGTTCCAGCCGACACGACGCCGGATGTGGTCGAGTCAGTCTTGAATGACGTGCTCTCGGCCTCTACCCAGCAGTCTGGTTCTTCGTTCTTGGGGCGTGTGGCGGTGCGGAAGGCGCGCATTGACGAACGATCCAGGGTCGGAATCAGCTACGGGATCCTCTTTCTCGAGGAGCTCTCCAGTTCCACCTCATCAGATGATAGGCATGCGACGAACGTCCTCATCGCGGACGGCAGTCTGCTCACGGGAGTTGGTGCGTTCGCACGCGTAGATGCAGCTCAAACGCGCTCGTCCGCCGGTTCGTTTGAGCTCCTGACAGCGAGAAGTTTCTTCGTGGATAGCAGCAGCAGCAGATGGTTGGGTGAGCTGCGCTTCCAGTCGCTTCCAGACGCGTTCGTGCTGGAGACCGAGAGCGTCACACAGCTCAAGCTGGCGCTGAGCTTCATCGAGTTCCAGGCGCCAGCGCACTGGTATGGGACGATCCAGCTGCAGTTCATTCTCGATGTCATCCCAGGCGACAACCGCAGTGGTGGCTCCAAGAGCCGAACGACCAGCACGTCACCAGACACCACATTGTTGACTTCAGGAGCACGACGTCTGAGTTCTGCGACGACGGCCGCTGTCCCACTCGCCTTTGCTCCCCCAGTAGCTGAGATCGTGAACAACGCTGATGCCTTTGTGATCAACGCCACTGGAGGTACCTCGCGACAGCTGAGCGACTTCATGATCCGCCTCACGGGGGCGTCAGCGACGACCACGTGGCTCAAGCTACGCCTCTCGTGTGCTAACGGACAGCTCATCATCACAACAACAAAGAATATCATCTCTGCTTTCGAGCCACTGGGGCATCAAACCCAGCAAGTGTGGATCAACGGCACGCTCGCGCATATTCACGACCAGTTGCAGAACACAGTTACCTTCATCGCTCGGCGCGAATCCTCAGAGCTCGATCGCTTGACGTTCTCTCTCTTCTACTCGCAGAAAGAGCTGCTGCTGACGCAGAGCGAGTTCCTCGTTCGTGTCTCCGCGCCGCCAGTGATCCCGCAGCTGCACGTTAGAGACTCGATCGAAGGGCCGTTCAAGTCGACACTCTGGCAGGTGGTGGACATGGAGGTCGTACACGGCGACACGCTGGAGCTCCCGGATATCTGGATCGGCGACGCCAACAGCGACACTGCTGATAGTAGTGATGCCATCACGCTCGAGCTCACCTGCGACTCTGGGAGTCTGCGGTTTTCATATTTTGACGACCATTTGCTGCGGCAGACGACCGACGCGAATGGGAAAATCACGGGACTTGCGCTGATAGGCGACCTCGCACTACTCAATGCAGCTCTCGAGCAGCTACAGTACGAGAGTCCTGCGAAGAGCTCCTATCGAGATCACGACGTGGTTCGTCTGGCTGTCCACAATGACGACGTCACGCCGCCTTTTGCTCACCAACGGCTGATTCAGCTCTCAATTCGGCCAAAGGTGCTGGTGCCACGCGTGGCGCTCGGCTCGTTGACGTACACTGGCTTCGAAGACACGGGCTTCCGCTTCCCCGACCTGACGCTGGAGTTGCCAAAAGATCTTGTGGGCGGCAGCGATAACAGCAACAGCTCAGTTCCAGCGCTGCCTGCTTCCTACTTCCACCAGCTCTGGAGCACAGAGCTCGTGGATCCCAAGCTCAAGCGCCAGTACCAGCGCGCAGACAGCGGAAACGACTGGCGACACCGCTGGGTCCAGGACTTCCCAGGACGCGTAGTTTCTTCATCGTCGGACTGTTCGTCTCTGCCTATTCTCTCTCGATTCTGCGCGTCTGGCAGCTTGTTCTTCTTCCAGGGCAACGACGAGGCTCACGGCCGCGAGCTCTGGGTCTCCGACGGATCCAATGCCGGCACGCATATGCTCGTGGACCTCGCTCCGGGACCAGAGGGCTCCAAGCCGACGGAGATGACGCTTCTGAACGGCAAAGTGCTTTTCGCGGCATCGGGTGTGGATCTGAACTGGGCGCTCGGGACGGATTCGTGCAACGGCTTTCGCACCAACTCTCTGAATGGCGACGTCATGTACATGGTGTCCAAGAGCAACGTGTGGACGCCGAGTGCGGACTACGACTGTCTCCCTGGCTACCGCTGGATGACCACAGCCGAAGCTTCGCGCCTGTTCCTCACCGTAGAAGAAGCTGAACAAGCAGATGAGCGACGCACGGACCACAATCTCACGGAGCCTTATGTCTTCTGGAGCTCCTGTCAGTGGACGGGGTACACGTTTGGAGGCATGCAGCGCAAGTTCTTTCGCTTCGCAGACTCGCGTGTCAGCGGCGCCACAAAGCACGTGGGACGACGCGACTCGGCGCCCATTGAGGTTTCGTTTGCGACCGCAGACTTTGCTGGTATTGTCTGCATCAAGAGCGACTTAGGTGCCTCAGCTGGAGCTGGTGGCGCTGGACGAGAGCTGTGGATCACGGACGGCACGGCACCAAACACGAGGCGTGTCCTGGACCTGCAGCCAGGTATCAGAGGCTCCAACCCAAGCTTCCTGACGTCATTCAAGTCGCAGACGCTCGTGCTTTTCCAGGCAAAGACCAGTGACTTCGGTGCTGAGCTCTACAAAACGAATGGCACCGCGTCAGGAACGATCCTCGTGGAGGACATCTGGCGCGGACCACGAAGCTCCAGCCCAAGCTCTTTCGCTGAGTGGACAGCAGGCGACGGTCGCATGTTTTTCGCCGCGACGACCGACGACGGACGAGAGCTCTGGGCCACCGACGGGTTTTCGAGTTTCACTGCCGAGCGACTTCGCAAGACCTCCGGGGCTGCGGCGCTTGCTGGGACGACGCTGGTTCGCGATATCTGCGCTGGCAGCGGTTCTTCCGACCCGCACTTCTTAACAGCGACAACCCTGGGCGTGTTCTTCTCTGCCGACGACTGTGTGAATGGCCGCGAGCTCTGGATCACGGACGGATCGACTGGTGGCACACGTCTCGTGAAAGATATCAACCCAACAGCAGGTCAAGGCTCGAGTCCGTCGCACCTCGTGCTCTTCTCGGGCAAAGTGTACTTCCAAGCGCAAGCGACTCTGGCGCTGGGCTTTGAACTCTACGTCAGCGATGGTACGGCCGCAGGAACGCTGCTGCTCGCAGACTTGGTACCAGGATCAGCGAGTTCATCTCCGTCTCTGCTCTCGAACCTGGTGGCGCGCGACAAGAGCAACGTCATTGTGAGCAACGCGCTGTACTTTGTAGCCTATGACGCGAACGTCAAGACGCTGAATCTGTGGAAATCCGACGGTTCTCGCAGCGGCACAGCGCCGCTTCTGGATGAGATCTTCCTCCACGATCGGAGACTACGCTTCGACGCGTCTACTGACGCGACAGGAGCGATCTTCACCTTCCAGAACGCCATGTACTACTTTGTCGAGTCCACAACTTCCTCGCCTTCACAGGCTCGTCCAGTCTTAACAGGTGACGCCACGTTTCAACTGAGCATCTCGGTCAACGCCGGACGCATCAGCAGCTCCAGCCTCGACAACGCACCCGCCGCGCCAACGTCGTCACTCAGCGCCACAGGCAGCTTCACAGACCTTGCGCGGGTGCTCGAAGGGCTAGTGTACCTCCCAGAGCAGAACTGGAACTTTCAACGAGGCGCTCTGCAGAGCAGAGGACACGTCGTGGAGTGGCTCTTTTCCGTCAAACACAATGACGACATCCAGGAGACGTACGCCAACCTGCTGATCGCGCCGCGAGTCGACGCACCAGTGATCCAAGTGCCGCTGAGCGTCGACCATGAGTACCGGTCCATGGGCGATTTCCTTTCGCGCCTGCGACTCGGCTGCCTGCCGCTCACGTGCGACGAAGACGCGCCACTGTCACTGCGAGGGCTCGCTGTGCGCAGCGCCGACAGCGTTGACGACAGCATAACCAGTAGATTCTCATCCCCGCGCCTACTGCTCGTGAATCTCTCGGTTGCGCATGGTCGCCTCGCGTTCGCAGACACCAAGTGCGTCGAAGGGTTTCCGAGTGGTGTGTCAAAAGCGCAGGTCGCGTTCACAGCTGACGTGAGGTGCGCGAACATCATGCTCGCGTCTGCAGTTTACACGGGCGAGCCCAACTTCAGCGGCTCCGACGCGCTTCGCGTTCGCGTCACTGACACTGAGAGCCTCGCGAGCAACGATGCAACAGTCCCGCTGATCGTACGCGAAGTCAACGACGCGCCGTACCTCGTGACGCTGTCCGAGCACTATGAGTGCGACGAGGACATCCCGCTGGTTATCCGCGACGTACGCATCGTGGACCCAGACATCCCAGCGGATCAAGCGACGATCAGTGTCACCATTCGCGCTGCGTTCGGCTCCGTCGCGCTGCTGCACCCATCTGACGCTGTTGTTGTTGTGAACTCAGCTTCTGGTGCTGCAACAGGGCTTCAAAGAGAACTAACGCTGCGAGGGACGCTGTGGAACGTCAACAGCGCGCTCTCTGGGCTCGTGTTCACGTCTGCGAAGGACTGGAACAGCGTCGACGGGACCTTTGACTCTGCAAGCGACGGCTACGATTCGCTCACGTTCACGATCTCCGACGCGCTCTCCACCAGCCAAACGCTGCCGCCGACGCCATTCAATAGCTCAACCACGTCTGTGCGCTTCGTGTTTGTGCGGCCGCTCGCAGACCCCGTCGTGATCAACGTCCCAGGAAATGACCCCACGAGCGACCATGCACAGGAGCCCCTCGGAGCTGTCCATGGGGACGAAGACATGCCACTACGGGTGCGCGACCTGCGCTTCTCGAGCGTGGACGACATGGCGCGCGTGACGCTCACTGTCAGTTTGCACGCGACGCATGGGACACCGATGCTCTTCTCCTCAACTTCCATCACCACTTCTGTCTCCTCTGGCGTCACGTTCCTGGACAACACGAGCAATGGGGAGAAGTTGCTGAAGTTTAAAGGCACGTTCGCGAGTGTCAACAAGGCCGTGCGTGAACTGCAGTACCTGCCCGACCAGGACTTCAACGGCCTCGACCAGATCGTCGTAACTGCGACTACGCTCGACGAGTACACGATGGAGGGGTCGCAGGAGACGACGTTGACGATTGGCGTCACCATTGACGCTGTCAATGATCCGCCTGTGTGGGACACGAGCAGCTTATTTGGGGCTGCGGGTGCTGGTCCTGTGGCGGTTGTGGACCCAGAGGTACCGATGCTCATCAGCGGCATTCAACTCCGCGACGTTGATGCCACCGACGCGCTCTGTGCTGCAGCAGGCGCGTGTGAGATGGACGTCGTGATCGAGATCGCGCACGGGACGATCTCGCTCCCTCGCATGGACGACGACGAGCTGACGAACTTTCTCAACGTTCGGGCGCTCATTCAGGGCCCAGGGTACCTCGCTCTTTCTGGTACTTTGAAGCACTTGAACCTGGTTCTGCGCGAGATCCTGTTTACTCTCGATGACATTGAGGCGCTGCAGGTAGAGTTCTGCGCGCTGAACGAAGTTGCGCTCCTGCTGACAGTCGATGATCGCGGGATGCAGGGCAAAGGAGAGCCACAAGTGAGCTCCACGGTCGTTTACATCGCGCTCGCGAGTGACGATGGACAGCAGCCAGTGGCCTCTCGCTCTCTGTGAATACGAGAAGACACATCGTTCCCATTCAACGGATCCATTTGCAGAGTGATACAATCTAAAAACAGTAGACCTTTTGACCAGAAACTGACCACCACATGTATTGCTTTGTGTCCAAGAAAATAACCCATATGGAAAAGTAAATAACCCAGTAACTTGGTTGACAGAACAACAACCATAAATGTAGATCTCAGCTGTTTCTCTCTGCTATCTCCACTTTGCTTGATATTTACGTATCTTCTCAATCACTATCACACTTGTCGCTGAAATGCCAATGAAGAGAGTCATTTAATAAGTTCCTCACTCGTTGCCAAGCCCACCCCACTCCACAGTCATCCCAGTCACTTCAGCCATAGTTCGTCGTTACGCCCCCACCATAAACTACAACCAGGTCCTTCAAGCTCTCGAGATGCTCAACCAGCGAGCAGCCGACCGCCAAGAAGAGCTGCGCCAGTTCTCTGCGATCGCCGCCGTGGACGATGACGAAGACAGCTCTCCATCGCCGGTTTACGACCGCTTCTTCAATCACGGCGGCGCCGACGCCGTCCGAACCATGACCAACTTCTCGCCGCGGGAGTTTAACACTCTCTGGTTCACCATGGTGGACCACATGACGCGCCACTGGAACGTGGGTCGCGGCAAGCGCTCGCAGTTTGCCGTCAAGGACGTGTTCTTCATGATGCCGCTCGTTCTGAAGAACGGCGGCATGTGGGACATGACAGCGTGCATGTTCAACGTGCCCACGCCCACGTTCATCCAGACCATCATGAAGTTTCTCCGCGTCGCCGCTCCCAAGCTGTACGACGAGCAGGTCGCTGTGAGAGCACACGAAGAGAACATGCGCTTTCTGGTGACGTCCGGGCACACCCTTCGCAACTTCCCATGCGCGATGTACACCACGGACGTCACCTTTCATGTAACGGGATCTCATCCCGTTACTTTTGGGTGTCTACTTCAGGTTACTTAGGTTACTTTAGACGTATTTAGTGGATAGGTACGGTTGAAGTACGCTAGGTACGCGTCGATTGCCACTTGTGATCGACGCTGCGTGTCAGC
>JAADXK010000510.1:0-21413 GCA_023337805.1 Globisporangium barbulae
ACCACCTCGCTTTCTGCCACGTCGACGAGTGGCTCGTCGAACGGAGGAAGTTCGTCGGGTTTGCTCATCGGCTCGTTCGTCGGTGTCGCCGCCGTGATCGCGATCGTCGCGGCCGTGGTCGTCGGAAAGCGCAAGACCAAGGCGCAAACTGCCGCTGAGGCTGCGGACAGCTCGGTCTTCGAGGCCGCGCCGCAGAGCACGACCTCGCAGTCATTCCGCCAGGTCTAAGCGCTTCGCCTCCAACTTGCGAGCAGTTTACCACAACCGGAACTTGAAAGAGTTACAAACATCCTTGCACTGATAGTCGGACGGATGGCGTTGAGCCATCGCCCGTACGCCTCTACGCAGTGCCTACCACGCGGCCAACTCCCATAGTTTGCACGCTTTTTGACATTTCTTGGCATTCTTTTCCTTTGCACTAACAAATCAATCAATAACGGCATTTTCGATTCCCACGTCTCCCTTCTATTCTGTGGTTCTCTTCCGATGTGTTTGATGCTGTCCAGCTGCTCTGGTCAGTTTACTTGATCGGTGGGGAGAAGTGCGTGCTTTGTGGCGTCACTCGAGACTCGCTCGCTCGATAGTTGAGACTATCGCATGTGGTGCTTCGTTCTTCAGGTGTGGTTCGTGTCCAACTCGCTAGCTCTGATGCAGGTATGCAGGGAGAAGTGAGAGTAGTGCTGTGACTCAAGCCAAAAACAACACTTGCCCGCGTGGTCTGTGATGTCACTCAAAGACGCATCACCACTCATCACAGACTCTGAAGACCAGTCGATTTGCACAAATGGAACGTGGAAGGAATGCGCTTTTGCTAAGATCGACACGTTGTGCGATGTAAGGAGGACAATGCCATACAATGGCGATACACAAACGCGCCTCGCAGATGAAAGAAAGATCGCCATTGGCTTCGAAGGAAGCTTCGAATGGAGGAGGTGCTTGTTTCCCACGAATGCGATCTTTCATCATTTTGGCCTATTACTATCGTCTAGTCATCTTTTTGACCAATTGAAATCGTATATTCCTAAAATGGCCTGATTTATCATTTCACCCACCCATCCACCCGCCCATGAAAATGGAAAGAAACCAACCGACTGTTGGATCCAATTGCCTCCTCGCTCGCGCCCTTCGTCTCACTCGCCAGCAGAGGACACGACGAAGAAGTGGAGCTCGCAGCAAAGCGCCAGCCGCCGTTGCCATCGTCTTGTCACTCGTCTACTCGCCCATCGCACACGCAGCGCATATAAACAGCAGCGGCCGCACAGTGAACTGCCGCAACGTCTCTACGTCAAGCGCGTACGTCCCACCAATACACTGTAGTTTCTGAAGCACGCGCTTGCTTGTGCTTGTTGAGACGGCGACGGCATGAGGCCGATCGCTGCTGCTGCTGTTGATGTATGGCTCGGTGTGAGGAGCTCACCTGTATGTGTCTCTCGCTGTATTTGCGTCTCTGCTATGCACGTGTTTGGTGCTTGTCACAGGCAGTGGGGGGTGGATAGACTCGAAGGTGGCGGTGGATTTTCATCCTCAACGAGCGGCATTCGTCGTCGCAGAGCAGCTCTTGAGCATCGTCGTCGGTGCGAAGTTACACAACGCGGCGCTGTGGGCGTATTGTGTCGTATTGTAGTCCGTCTGTAGCAGCAGCAAGGCGCTATCTGTGAATAACGTTGCTCCTCCTCACCGCAACACGCACGCGCAGCCATGCTCATCAAGATCGTGCGCGCGGAGAACCTGCCGGCGTCGGACGTGAACGGCACGAGCGACCCATTCGTCAAGCTCTTCTACGACAACAAGGAGGTGATGGCGACGCCCAAGATCAAGCGCGACCTGAACCCGCGCTGGGACGCTCTCGTGTCGCTCCCGCTCGCGCCCACGTGCCCGCTCTACGTGACGCTCGAGGTGTGGGACCGCGACGAGCTCTCGGCGAACGACCTGCTCGGCGCGCTGCGGCTGCCGTTCCCGGACTGGCGCCCGCACATCGACGAGTACCTCAAGCGACAGCAGCTTGAGCGTCAGCGCACCAACGCGCAGCAGAAGACGCAGCAGATCCGCGACCTGCAGAAGCATCAGAGCGATGAAGTGAGCTTCGGTGGCACGGCGGCGGCGCAGGCGCGGCAGAAGGCCAAGGTCGACATGCAGCGCCGAAGCCGATCGCTCAACTCGAGCAGCGTGCTTCACCGCTCGGCCGCGCAGCACGAGGAGACGGTGGCGATGCGCTTATCCTCGGGCTCGATCGCGTCCACTGCTGCCAGCGACGCGAGCAAGGCGGAGACGATCAAACCCGTGCTGATCTGGTCCAAGCTCATCAAAGGCCCAATCGCGCAGGGACGCATCCTATGCTCGATCCAGTACGAGGAGCGCGACCTGCGGTTCTTCGTGAACCAGCCGTACGGCACAAACATCCAGGAGGTCTTTCTGCCGCAGAACCCGCGCTTCAAGCAGGAGTACTGCCACTTGCCGCGCAGCTGGCACCCGGACTTTGCAGTGCGCCAGGACGAGCTCTCGGCCATGCATGCCGGCACGCCCAAGGACTGTTTGTTCCCGTGGCACGAGAAGCTGCTGCACATGGTCGAAGAGGTGACGGTCACGTTCCACGTAAACGAGTCAAATCAGGGCGTGCTCGCGACGCTTGTGCTGACCAACTACCGCATTTGGTTCGTGCCTTACAAGCGCGTGAAGGGCCTGATCCACGAAGACGTGCACACGATCCCGATCGGGAAGATCCTCAAGGCAACGATCTCCCAGCAGAAGCGCAGCAATAACAACAACGTGAACGTGCTGATCCTGGAAAACATGGACGCCGGCCACTACCACGTCACACTCTCGCCGATCTCGCGCCTGCGCGACTCGGTGCGCGATTTCTCGCGCGAGGCCGAGGCGAAGCGCATCAAGCAGCTCCAGAACATCGTGAACGAGATCGAGTGGCTGCGTCTCGAGAATAGCTTCTGCGCCACGTCCGACCTGAACCACGTGATCGCCGACAGCGAAGAGGAGAAAGACGAAGACGACCTGAGGTATTACACGCCTCGACCAGGTGGACCTGCACGACCACCCGTGTTGTCGCGAGCCATGACGGAGCAGTTTGGTGTCAACATCAACAACAAGACCGTGCTCAGAAGCATTCACTTGCCGTCTCAGAAAAGTGGCGCGAAGAACAGCAGCAGTAGCAATGCGCTGGGCAACCCGCCAACACGGTCGCCTACATTCCAGCACCAGCACAGCGCAGCGCCAGCGCTTTCGTCGGCGGTAGCAGGTGGTAAACCAGCCCCCAGTGGCCTCCACTTTGCGGGGAAGCGCCGCATTCAGTACAACGCAGAGGCCGAGTTTGGGCGCCAGGGCGTGTTCAACCATCCGCGGTGGAGACCGTGCACGCTTAACAAGCAGTACGAGATCTGCGCGACGTACCCCAGCTACTTGATGGTGCCGGCGTGTCTCCCAGACGAGATCATCAACGAAGCCTCGCGATTCCGAAGCAAGAACCGCTTTCCTGCGCTCACGTGGATCCATCCTCGCACTGGCGCTCCACTGTGTCGAAGCAGTCAGCCGAACACGGGCATGCTGCGGAGCACGAATCAGTTCGATCGAGACCTCATCTGGGCGATTCGCGACTCCGCTATCCCCTCCGACCTGGCGTGGAAGTCGTCGAGTGTGTTACCGAAGAAGAGCAGTATTCTCCACATTGTTGATGCGCGACCAGAGATCAACGCGAAGAGCAATGCGCTCACTGGGAAAGGCCACGAGTCGGTCAAGCAGTACGATCGCGACGGAGTCCCGATGGCATCCATCACGTTCATGGGGATCGATAACATCCACGTTGTGCGGAACTCATTCGCGGGTCTGGCGCAAGCTCTGTATGAGGTCGAAGACTCAAATTTTTTTGGTGCAGTGCAGAAAAGCCGCTGGCTCGAGCACGTGTGCAACATCCTGCAGGGCGCTTCGGAAGTGGCGGCGCACCTGGAACGCGGCGATGCTGTGCTGGTGCACTGCAGCGACGGCTGGGATCGCACGGCACAACTTTCGGCTCTCGCTCAGCTGATGCTGGATCCGTACTTCCGAACGCTGGAGGGCTTTGCGATTCTGATCGAGAAGGACTGGTGCTCATTCGGTCACATGTTCAAGAAGCGCTGTGGGCACCCGACTTCGGACCAGACATCGCCCATTTTCCCACAGTTTCTCGACGCCGTGTACCAGCTGACGCTGCAGTTCCCGACGCATTTTCAGTTCAACGAACTCTTTCTCTCGACGGTCGCTGAGGCCGTGTACTCGTCGTGGCACGGCACGTTCCAAAAGAACTCGGAGCGCGACCGACGCGTTTTCTTGGCGAAGGTGCCGACTGTGAGCGTTTGGGATGTCATCCGCGCGTCGACGGACCAGTACCTGAATCCGCTCTTCATTGGCGCAGAGACGGGAACTAGCCACTCGCGCATGGAGCCCATGCTCCCGCTGTGCAGAGTTCGCTTGATGCAGCTCTGGGTGAGCCAGTACCAGAAGGCGATCAGCCACATGCGTCTGCAGCAGCGCGAATTCGAGATGTTGCTGTTGATTCGTCAGCAGGAGACTGAGCTGTCGAGACTGTATGCCGTGATATCCGATGACCAGCAGCTCGAGCTGCGTGCATTTCAACTTCGGTCGGACATTGCGAGCCTGGCGCGGAGCATGAACTTGGAGTATCCCGTCGAAGAGGAGACGAAGGCGAGCAGTCCGTCGTTCGCATCGATTGTGGCTCGGTCAACCTCTGGACCTTCCGCACCGGCGGCAGGGAGAGGCAAGCGCACGACTGCAACCTCGGTTGACTTCCACGACCTCGTCAGCATGCTCTCGTCTGCTTCCGACCAGTCGACAACAAGCGCGACGTTTGATCAGCACGGCAGCAACGGGGACGCGCTGCTACATCCAGAGTTATCGTCGAGTCCCGCGACGTCCCAGAGCTCAAACTTGCCAAACGCGCGTCGACGCAAATCCATCAGCCGGTCCCGGAGCAACAGCCTCAAGCTGAAGAACAGCCTTCTCAGCATGATGGGGCAAATGACTGGTTCCCACGACCGAACGAGTGACGGCACGAACGCACCCCACGAAGCCTCACCTGGCGCGGTATTAGGTCCGATGACAGCACCACCAACCGTATCTGCTCGCTCGCACTTTGCGTCTCCAAGCAAACAGCCTTCACCGCAGCAGAACGGCATGATGAGGCAGCGTAGCAACGACAACCTGCGACGTGAGATGCATCACCTCGAGGAGCAGTTGGTGAAGATGAACTACCAGGTGGCGTTGAAAGAAGACGGTGCGAAGCTGCTCTTGCGACACTTTCGCCACTACAACTACAATCTTCCGGAGACGGTCACGGGCTTCGAGTACGACAGTCCGTCGCCGACGAACAAAGGCAGGAAAACGCATCGCCACCGGTCGAACAACAGGCTTCGCAACAGCGGTGGGAGCAAGTCGGAGCGGTTCCATTCGCCGAGCATCCTGTCGCCGTCTTCGTCATCGTCGCAAGAATCGTCTTCCTCGAACACGTCGAACAAGTTCAACAACAACAACTCGAGCTCGAGCGACCAGCCGTCGTCCGCGATGAGCTTCACGCCTGGGAGTTCGCCGCTTCTCACGACAACGAAGGTGATCTCGAGCGCTGGCAGCTTTCGCAACTCGCAGCCCGTGTGGGAACGCGACGGCGACGCGCCTTGTTGCAAGCGCTGCAAGAAGAAGTTCAAGACTTTCTACCGGAATCGCCACCATTGTCGCTGCTGCGGGTACGTCTTCTGCGGCCGATGCACCAGCAACCGCATGAACCTGCCCGAGTTTGGCTACTACGACGTCGTGCGCGTCTGCAACATTTGCTACAACTCTGGTGAAGACGGGTAGAGTTAGCACGAGTCACCCCCTTAAACAAATTGAACAGAACCATACACGAACCTCTTTCACCATTACCACCTGCAACATTCGTTGATTCTACTGCTCACCCTGTTCACCTCCAATTAATGCGAGCCCTTCGCCAAGAGAAGCTGTCGGTTGGCATTGCTGTACGCGATCTTGGGGGTGAGTCCTGGCACCAGGCGAGCACTCTGGAAGGCACTAAGCGAGTCAGCACCGTCGAATTCCTCTCGCCTCGACCTGAGACTAAACTGAATATTGAGAGCGCTCGGTCGTGATCTCCCAAGCTGGAGGGTTGGCTCTCGAGGAGAAGTTGATGAGGCGCTGCACTTGATACTCAGACGCCCACTCGCGGGTCCAATAGCGAATGTTGCATCAAAATGCGCTTTTTTCTCTTGCTTCTCCTTCATCGCAGCACATGGCGACGCTTTCTCAAGCAGCAGAGGGAACGCTCCATGATACTGAAGTACCAGAACAGTTGCAAGCAAACCAACCGTAAGTTTTCACAGCAAGAAGCACTGTCAGCTCTGACAGCAATCCCAAATGCTAACTGCTTACCTTCTCAGGTGAGTACGCGCCCGCCCCCTTGGTCTCACAAACCGCCTGGAAGCGCGGTATCGCTGATTTGAGCGCGAAGACCGTGTTTCCTTTCTTCTTCATCTGGATCGCAAGATCGTGGGACTCGTGTGCGTTGTAGAATTTCTGCACTGTTGCCTCTGGTGTTGGGTTCACGTTGCGATCACTCCTATAGACAAAGGTGGAAAGTGGGGGATGTTGTAGCCGAGGCAGCAAAGAGCATACAGACTGTCGAGCGACGTGACTCCGTCAACTTTGTCATTCGTTACCTGTATAACGAGACTGCTCTCTTCTGCGTGTTGACTGCCATGCTGTTCCATCCGTCGCGGAATAGCGAACCTGGACCACGGCTTGCTTCGTTATCTATCCAATACAAACAGCCATAAGCACACATAAGCCAAGCACGTGTGAGTTGCATAACAACGACGCGTTGTGCCTCATGTCTACTACTGCAGCGATCCAACCCACCATCGTCTCGGGGGCTAAACACAGTGGTGCGGAAGGGCGAGTACTGGTTCTGAGCCTTCTCACTATCGTACTCGCTTTGGTTGCGCAGGCGCAACGGGATCAGCTGAGACAGCATACTCGTTCTTTGAGTACTTCTTTCACGGATGTAATGTCGCCCACCTGCGTACCGCTAAGCCTTCTTCACTCAAAGCATAGTCTAGGCACCACACTGAAAGCAAGAACAACGCTGACACCACGGGTTGAGTTGCCCATATCGAATTCCAAAAATGGTACCGCAGAAATTAGATTTGTTCTCACCTGTTGGTTGTTCACTCGCTATTCCTGGGCGCATCGAGCTTGTCGACGATCACTCGCTGAGTTGCTTGGTTGATTCTGGTGGCTGACGCTCTGTGACACGGAATCGCAAAGCTTAACGGCCACGAATCTTTTGGGGTCGCTGTGATTCGACGCGTACTGTACTGCGCGTAGAACGCTCGGCGCATCGTATCGGACTCGTTACAGGACGAGCAGTGCCACACGCTCGAGAGGAAGAAGATTACTGTCCCTGCAGGCGCCAGGATAGGATTCGTCGCTATGCTCTCAAGCTCCATTCCTGCTGACTCGGTGGCTTCGCAAGCGTCACTGCTGGCAGCAGCCTGCTCTTGAGAAGGCGCGAGCGACTGCGACACAAACCGCAGTGGCCCATTTTGCAGGTTGATGTCGTCCAGTGCGCACCACGCAGAGAGGTACGGCGGGATGCTCGCGCGATGCACGCACATGCCTAGCTGTTCATCGTCGTCTCGATGCCACCGGAACTCGACTGCTGTCTGTGGCGGCTTGACCACGTAGTGCTCGTTGAAGAAGAAAACGCCTTTACTATCGTCTTCTTGATGGCTCACTTCCATCAGAGCTGCTGCATACGAAGACAGCTTGTCAAACAACAGTGTCGCCATCAACTCGCTGCTCTTAAGTGCAGCGTGCGCGTTACCACAGCGAGAGCGGAACTGGGACTCTCTCACACAAAGATACGCGTCTGCGTTGACGCGCGCCGCAGCAGTTTCCTGCATCTGTACCCAATTGCCATCACAAAACAGAGCACGATCACAATTCTCTATCACCAATATCACGCGCATATGCAGACAGACAGACGGCAGTAATAATACCGGACATTCCGCCATCACATCCAGCACGCATCCCTATGGCAACGAGGACAGCAAGTGAGCTTAGCCAGTTTTATCCAACACGCACACACTCATATCGATGCGACCGCACCTGCTCAACGACCATCGCAGTCGCTGTCTCTTCATCAGTATGGAGACGCGCGTAGAGCAGCGCGCATTCTTGCTGCAGCAGTTGGAGCTCCTCGCGCAAGAGCACATTCGGCACCACCACGTAGCCGTGCGCGGCAAAGAACGCAGTGTCAAGCGTCGTTGTCACGCCATCAGCACCAGCAGTAGCATTTGCGTCTGAATGATGATTCGCCTCTGCAGTGACGCGCTTGGGCAGCTCATGGATCGGAGGAGCGTCGTCGTCGTCGCCGTCGCTGCGCTTGCGTTTGAAGCTGCCCATGATTTGGAAAAGTGCGTGTCGAAAAGAGCGCGTACATACATTTCTGAAAATAAATGCTTTTCTGAATCCAATTCTGTTATGGCGATTTTGTTTGCTTGGCTTATTGAGGTTGTTTTGTTCTGACACAGTTTTCGTAAAAGATATTGTATTATAACTGCAATTTTTAAATATTTTTGAATAGTCCAAAGCAGCTTTTTGAATCTCATCGAAATCAGGCGGGAGAGACAAAGAAAAGAGAAGCCATGGGCGTAATCGATGCCAATGGCGGCGCCATGGGGAGCACCAAGCGGACGGACGCGCGCATGGCAGCTGCTGTAATTGGCTGCTTTTGATGGAGCGCATGCTGCTGCTGCCGTTGTGATCTTCGTCGTCTCATTCTTCATCCTGCAGCGCGCAGCAACATCCTCCAAAGCAGCGCTATTTCAAGCACACGTGCGCGAGTCGAAGCGCAAAATTAGCATCTTGGCGCTCTGCTGGAGGTTCTGAGGCGCGGTGCTGCTGCTCTCTATCTCTCTGTGCATTCGCCTGCAGTTCCAGCCAACCAGGCTCTGCTGCCACGCTCCTTGCCAATCACCAAACGCCAGAGCCATCATCATCAACGAGCGAGTGAACAAGCGCAATGGAGCTCATCGTGCGCACGTGCGCAGAGGCGGACGTCGCGTGCATTGACGAGCTGCAGTGGCCCAAGCCGATAGACCAGCGGCGGCTCTTTGGGCTTACGCACACCGGCGCGCTGGTCGAGACGGCCTTCTGCACGCTCTCGGTCGTGGACGCGAGCGCCTCGAGCAACGTGCTAGCGTTCGCGGCCTTCGACGACAAGGTGCCAGCGAACCTCGCGCGCTGGGGTGAAGTGACCGAGTACCTCAAGCACAAACTGCTCTTCGGACGACCGAACGGCTGCGTGTTGCTTTCGGCGTTCGGCCAGGACCCGCGCGTGCCGCACGCCAAGGCGATCACGCAGCTGCTTTTTGAGCTCTTCCGATCGAAACCTGACGTCGGTGGCGTTGTTCTCCCGGTGCCCGTGGGCGTGGACCTCGAGGAGCTCGGGCTCTTCCACCAGGTTTTCTCGCTCTGTGACCCTGTGTTCATCGGCGCAAGCGGACTCTTTCTCTTCTACCGCGCCGTGCGGTCGGACTTTGCGTCCGCCGTGTTCATCCGCGACGCGAACGACAACGACTTAGAGAAGTTGCTGTCGGTGCTTGAGAAGAACCAGATGCAGAGCCGGCTGCAGGAAGGCGCGTCGCACAAGTCCTGGTTCGACATCCAGGCAATTGGCAAGGCGGTGTCGAACCAGGACGAGCACCGCGCGTGCTTTGTCGCGCACTGCATCGACTCGAACAAGCCCCTCGGTGTGCTCGCGTGCACGGACTCAATCTGTACGGACCAGATGGACGACTACGGCAAGCTCTTTGGCGACATGTATCGCCAGGGACCGCTCTCGCGCTCGGGAGACGTTACTCTCATTACTCACCCGCCAAAGATCGTCGTCTGCGGCCCCACTGGCGCTGGAAAGGGCACGCAGTGCGCGTACATCGTCGAAGAGTTTGGGGTCGTGCACTTGTCGACTGGCGAGATGCTGCGCCAGCATATCCAGGAAGGTACACCGCTCGGCGTGAAAGCCCAGAGCTTTGTCGGTGCAGGGGAGCTCGTGCCTGACGAGCTCATCATGTCAATGATTATGGAGCGACTGGCGAAGGATGACTGCAAGCAGCACGGGTGGGTACTTGATGGCTTTCCACGTACAGAAATGCAGGCACGCGTGATGGTCTCGCATGGCGTCGTGCCAGACGTTGTGATTGTGATCGATGTTGCAGACAGCGACATTCTCAAGCGCCTGGCGGAGCGCCTCGTCGACACGCAAACGGGTGTGTCGTACCACTTGGAGTATAGTCCGCCGCCTCCCGAGGTCGCGCATCGCGTGACTCAGCGTCCAGAAGATGCCGACGACCTTGTCAAGAAGCGTATTGCAAACTACCGTGAGAACCGCGGCGCAGTCCACGAGACGTTCATGAAGAGCTCGGTGATAATCCACGTCGACGGCGCGCGCTCGAAGTATTCGGTCTCCAGGAAGATCATCCGCGACATTTACCACGCGCGAGGCATGCGTCGCCCACTCAAAGTGCGACAGCCGCCGAAGTTGGTCATCAGCGGTCCACCAGCAGGCGGGAAAGGAACCCAGTGTGAGTGGATCGTCAAGGCGTTTAACGTGGTTCACTTGTCCACGGGTGACATGCTTCGTGCCGCGATTCAGGAGAGCTCGCCGCTCGGACTGGAGGCAAAGTCGTTCATGGAAGCAGGAGAGCTTGTCCCCGATGAGCTTATTATCGATCTCATCCTCGACCGACTCCAGAAACCTGATTGTGTGCGGTGCGGATGGCTCCTGGATGGGTTCCCGCGCACGCGTACCCAGGCGCTCGCGATGCTGATGAAAGGGATCATCCCCGATGCGATGCTCATCCTCGAAGTCCCCGACGAAGACATTGTGCAGAGAATAGCAGGGCGCGTGCTGGATCCGGACACGGGCAAGACGTACCATCTGACGTTCAACCCGCCGCCTGAAGATGTCGCTGAACGCTGTATTGTGCGCAGTGACGACAACGCCGAGACCATCCGCGTGCGCTTAAAGACGTACCACGACAACTGCAACGAAGTCATGAGCGCGTTTGCGAGCTCGTGCGAGATCGTGTGCGCGAATGGCACACATGGCATCGAGGCGATCGCTGAGCAGTTCCTCGAGACGATCGAGAGGTGTATACTGCGCAACAACTGCTTTGCGATCACGATGTCCGGCATTGACGCTTCGATCGAGAACCGCGTGCACCTGTTCCTCGCCAAAGGTACGGCTTATGCTGCGGATATCGTACACAACGTCTCTGCTAACAACACAGTTTTTTTGACTGCTACTTGTGACAGCTTTTCAGAAGTTTCACGACAAGGACTGTGTCCTGCTGCGCCTCCCTGACGGCTGTAGTCGTCCACCGATCACGAACGGCTTTCGAAACGTTCGCGCAGACACGCATTTGACCACTGTTGCGCGTATGAACCAGGCTGCTCTAGGTCCACTGCAGAGCCACCGAAAAGACTCGGCTTTCCACATCGCCCACAAGAGAGGCCACTCACTCGAACCGACCAACGCGAAAAACGTTGTGCTGTACGCGTTCCACCGCGACGAGCTGCCGTACCTTAACATTGGCGGTGCGTACCTCTTTGGCATGGATGAAGAGGTTATTCGTGAGACGGTTCCCGTGGTCGTGAAAGGCTTGGGCGTGCGGGGCATTGGTCGAGTCGTGAAGATGTGGAGTCACAAGTGCTGGGACGGCTTCCGATCGATCAGCAAGAAGTCGCCCAGCAAGGGACGAAGCAGCATGCCATAGCTTCGTTGATACAGGGCGTGGGGTTTTGAGACTAACGCAGGATTCGGTGCAGTACATTTTTCATTCTTTGCATTTGATTTATTTGATCGCGCTCTTGGCTATTTTGAAAATACACCAATGGCTTCGACTGACTGACTGACGTGTTGGTGTCAAGATATGCTTTGAAGATAAAAATAAGCGGATGAGATTGAGTGACAAGAAACCGCTCGAGCCGTGATCCAGTGGTAAGTTTAGCTTTGGCGGCATGAGATTGGCGGCATGAGATTGACAGCATGAGATTGGCGGCGTTACGCTTCATCGGTTGGCAAAATGACATGCTTGCTGGCGCGTTTCTCTTTGCGCGCGCGGTACGAGGCGTTGTCGAGCAAGTCGTTCTTTGCACGAGAAGCAGCGCATTCCCGGACTGAAGACCATCACCAAGTGAGGTCGCCATGGACCGCTCGTACGTGGTTCGCCGCAGCGTGGATGCAGACCAGAATGACGTCATGGACCTTGAATTCCCCGACAAGAACGACCGCAAGACGTACTTTGGTCGCGTGCTGCTGAGCTCCGTAATCGAGACCTCGTTCCTGTCGCTCACAGCCACAGACCCCGAGCGGCCTGAGCGAATTCTTGGGTTCGCAGCGTTCGATAACAAGCCTCCGGGTGAGATCGGCGAGCACGCGACGTACAACGACTACCTGCTGTACAAGTACGACCTACCGCGGGTACGTCATCACGCTAGCTTGCGTTGAAGTGGCAATCTCTCTACTTGAAAGACTAACTCTTTTGAAATCTATGTGCTGCTAGGCATCAACGTGGTTGTTCCTGACGCACTTTGCGCAGCGGCAGTCGAGCGCCTCAACTCGCGCCTCAGTGCTCAAGTACCTGCTGCACACGCTCTACTGCACGTTGCCCACTCGCCAGCGCGTGCTGCTGGTGCTTCCACTGGCTATGGACCTGGAGACTGACAGCAACTTCAACAAATTCTTTGACAAAGTGCCATTGCGTGGAAGTGGAGAGCTCTCTTCAACCAGTGCTGAGATGATCCTGCCATCGCCGCAGGTGTTTGAGAAAAATGTCGACGTCTTTGAGAAGTTCGCAGTGTACCAGTCCACGAGCAGCGACATGCTCCCATCGCTGCACGTGCGCAAAGCTCGCGTCGAAGACCACGACGACCTGGAGCCGATCCTGAAGAAGCAAAACGAGCATGTGGTCGGAGCTTTTGGCGAGTACTTCCTCGCAGAACTGATCCATGGCCAGGACGACAACAACGTTTGCCTCATCGCACAGGGAAAAGACACGGAGCGCGCGGTCGGTCTCGTCTCGATCTCCGACGAGATCGACATTTCGACGCTGCAAGACAGCTTTGAGCTTGAGCCGTTCAGCAACCTGGCGAGGAACAGCATCAACGCGATGCACGCAAGCAAGATCACACCACCGCGGATCATCATTTGCGGACCACCTGCGGGTGGGAAAGGTACCCAGTGCGAGCTTCTTGTGGAAGAGTTCGGCGTCGTACACCTGTCGACTGGCGACATGCTCCGAGCAGCGATCCAGGCGAATTCGCCGCTCGGTCTCGAGGCGCAAATATTCATGGATGCAGGCGAGCTGGTACCAGATAACCTGATCATCGACGTCATCATTGAGAGATTGCAGTTGGACGACTGCAAACGTCACGGCTGGCTCCTGGATGGATTCCCTAGGACTGCGAGTCAGGCACAAGCGATGATCCTGCATGGAATCCTGCCAGATGCTGTCGTTGTGCTCGATGTACCTGACGAAGAAGTTGTGAAACGAATTTCTGGTCGAAGGGTTGACCCAGAGACAGGCAAGACGTACCATCTTGAGTTCAACCCGCCACTAGCGCAAGACGAAGCGCTGAAAGCTCGCCTGATCCAGCGGTCCGACGACACGGAAGGCACGATTCGCAATCGGCTCGTGAAATTCCACGAGAACTGCGACGCAGTTGTGAACTCTTTCGCCTTGACCGCGAGGATCTTGAGAGTGAATGGCATGCAGAACAAACAGATCATCGCGCAGTCGGTCTGCGAAGAATTGCACGCGCACAAAAACTCCCAGAAGTTTAAAGTGCTGGTTCAGAAAGACAAGCTGCCCGTGCCGAAGCTGATCATCACGGGTCCCCCAGCGGGTGGGAAAGGAACGCAGTGCGAGATTCTAGTGGATCACTTTGACGTCGTGCACCTTTCGACTGGGGACATGCTGCGAGCGAGCATCCAAGCTGGCGCACCGCTGGGCATGAAGGCGAAGAGTTACATGGACGCGGGTGAACTCGTCCCAGACGAGCTGATCATCGACGTGATCCTCGAGCGACTGCAGCACCCGGATTGCGCAAGTCGCGGCTGGCTTCTCGATGGATTCCCTCGCACAGCTGCCCAGGCGAGCGCCATGGTATCGCAGGGGATCATCCCGGACTGCGTGCTTGTCCTGGACGTCCCTGACGAAGAGGTCATTTCGCGCATCTCTGGTCGCCGTGTCGATCTTGTGACTGGGAAAACCTACCATGTCGACTATAATCCCCCGCCGCCAGAGGTGCGACAGCGCGTGGTCCAGCGATCAGATGACAATGAAGAAACGATCAAGAACCGACTGGAGAAGTATCACGAAAACTGTGATGCGGTACTCGGCGAGTTTGCATCGAGCGACTTGGTGCAGATTATTCGCTGCGACGGCATGCAGCCAAGGCAGCTCACGGTGCAGGCTTTCACAGCTCCACTCTACCAGAAGATGTTTGAGGTCGAGGCAAAATTTCAGGCTCTTAGCGGCGGGCTGGCGAATCTGAAAATTGAAGAAGCGAAGGCTAACTGCTTCGCGATCACTTTGTTTTGCATGGACGACCGGTACGAGTATGGCTCGATGGACTTGCTGGTGAACGCATTTGCTGCGTTCCCAGACAAGGATTTCTGCTTGCTGACACTACCGACGACATCCCCCGAGCCAGGCTTCCTTGGATACTTTACCTTCATTCCGCCAAAGCCGAAGAGCACGTTTACGCACGTGCTGTACTTGCTGCATCGAGACACGGTCTCTTTCTTCAGTCCGACGTGTGAAGGCGCAAGCGTCCTCAACCCTGTCACACTGTCGGTGCATCGGTTTCTGCCTTCATCAGAGCAGGACTCAGAGGAGCTCAAGCCGCTCTTGCATGGTGCAGATCCGTTGACACGAGCTGCGCTCCAGCAAGACATTATCAAGGCCATTGAAGAGAACGACGCGGATCTTGAGGAGAACCCAAAGAACATCGTGTTTGTGGTCAAGGCGAACGCAGTGGTCGTCGGCATTGCGTCGCTCACGCGGAACCACGACTTTGCCAGTGTGCTGAAGAACCACTTCGACCTCGAGTCCTTCCTGCTGCTGACGTACCACCGGTCGAAGGACCAAGCGATTATTGAGAACTTCGTGCTGAACCCGATTTTCCATGCATGCACGCGCTACATCTTTGAGGAGATCATGCGCATCTTCAAAAAGTCGTGCATTTTCTACCAAGTCCCCACACACAGCAGCGGTGGGAAAAAGCACGCAGCGGTCAGCTCCATTATTCATGACTTCCTACTCGCCCCGCCGCGGAGAGGCATTGACATCAGTGCGGAAGAAGTCGCTCAGTACCCGGAGGATGTGGAGAAAGTCAAGCACAACGCCAGCTACAACACCTTTGCGCTCTTCGCCTTGTCAAAGAAGCTCCTGTCTGAGCCAAAACTGGTGGTCAACCAGCGCATTGTGGTCATCGGGGCATCCGATACAGCGTTCACACTTATCCAGCGACTGCTCTCAGTTCCGTACCTGCGCTTCACAAACATTACGCTCATCTCTCCAAATGGGATGGAAATCGCCGACATGGACGTCCCAGATCCGCTCTTGAAGTCCACTCCCGACTCTGTTGGCTCTCAGCAGCCACATCCAAAGGACTTTGCTCGACGGAGCCTGCTCTCGAGCAAGGAGATTGATCAATTCAGCCTGCGCACTCACATCCGCGTGATTGAGAGCCGAGTCGTGCAGATCGACCGCCTGGCGAAAGCCGTCTTGCTCATGGACGGATCGTGTCTACCGTACGACTACCTGGGACTCACTACTGGCCTCCAAGATGGAACATGCACTTCGCTCGGTCGCGTCTCAGCGTTTGATGGAGATCTTTACACCCCACCTGTGATTCCCGAGCACATGGTTGTTCTCCACGACGTCAAGACCTCAAAGCACTTGCACGATCAGCTGAAAAGAGAGACCAACGAGCAGAAGCAGCAGCAGATTGCAGTCTACGGGAGCTCGCTCTTTGCCCTTCAAGTGATCCAAAACCTGCTAATTCGAGGCATCGACGGCTCACGGATCGTCCACATCTCGCCAGCACGTGATAGCCACTTTGAAGATCCCAACATACGAGCGGAGATTGAGAAGGAGTACACGAAGAACGGGATTGTGACGCACTACTACTCCAAAATTGTGCAACTGGTCACCGATCCACACACTCACGCGCTTGAAGGCGTCCACATCGCGTCTGCCGCCGCCGCCACATTCGGACACGCACCGCAAGCAAAGGACAACAGCTCAGCTCAGCACCAGCATAATGGTGGTCATGGTGTTCAAGGAGGCCATGCAAGCACGAGTCATCACGCACAGGCGCCTCACCAGAATGGAGGACAGCCACATGGCGCCACTCCAACCTTGGTGTCCTGTGGATGGCTGCTCTGCTGCCAGCAAAATGACGCCGACTACGATATCTTCCGAGCGATCAATGAAAGTGGACTCGTGTATGACGGCCGCCTTGTTGTGAACGGCCACATGCGCACGACCGATCCTCATATCTTCGCCGCTGGTAGCCTATGTCGGTTCTCGAGACGATTCATCCAGGCGAAGCTGCACGAGCACTACAGCGTCAAGGAATGTGGTGAGCTGCTAGCAACCTCGTTGCTGCGAGTGCTGGATCCGTTGATGGCCGGACAAGCAGGACAGCACTCAGCATCGACGGCATCATCATCAGGTGACGGCAATCAGCACGGCGTGTTGACCTCTCGGAAGAGTCTGTCGAGCTCCTCAAGCGTCCCCACCCTGGGACCCAGCTCGTCGAATACTGGGATCTCTGCGACGACTGCGCCGAACGGGCAAGTCGTGGTGCCACCGCCCGAGATGCACATGCCGGTGGTGCGAGCAGCAGTGATCCTCGGAGGCAAGCATTACGTGCAGGTCAGCGTCCCAAGTCTCACGAACACACTTTCACTGCAGGCGCTCCCTACTAAAGCCATAACCACCGCCAAATCAGATCAGAAATCGACGAGCCGCTACACGTGCCTGCTCTTCGACGACTTTGGCGTGCTCAACCGCCTCGAGTACCTCGGCGACGACCGCATCGAGGTGAACAACCTCCAGTGCGTCGTGGGCATGCACGAGTCGTACCTGAACAGCGCGATCTCGTCGTTCTCAACCTCGTATGTGGTCGACTGGATCGCCTTTTTCCGCGAGAAGTGGACCACCGCGCTCTACCATGACAGGTTCCACGAGTTCTGCGTGCGCCTGAGTAGATTTCTGAAGAAGGACGACGGCGTGCGGCAATTGGTGGACGACGTGAGCAAGTTCTTTAATGAGACGGGTGACGTGAAAGGCGCCGCCGCCATGGCCCAGGTGCGCGTCGGACGCGGTGGTGATGCACTCGTGCCGTCGACCAAGAGGCTCATCGAGAGCCAACTCCTCGAGTTCCTGAGCGCCAATCGCGACATCCTCAACATGTACCTGCTCCCGCGTGCTGCAGCCAACAAGAAGAAGTGATCAACACTACTCTCAACCAGGTTTAGTGGACTGAAGTTGACTTATGCACGTAGCAAGTTGCTGCTTTCATTTTCAAAAGCACCTCTCATCTGATGTCAACCGTGGTCGAGGGTAATGGAGAGCGGAACGTTGACCTCTCAGTTAAGTTCACATTGTTTTCTACCAATCAAAACAAATCGAACGTAATTATTGCCAATTATGTATTTCCTACAATTTACATCTGTAGACGTACTGCTCTTGCGATGAGAATTCTGGGCAGGGAATTGGTTTCGCAGCACGCACCAGTTAAAGACACGTCGCGCGGAGAGCAATGCGATGGCGTTCCCCTGGGCTCGTACGCCAAGTACAAGCAGGCGACCGAGTTCTTCCTCGACTGGCTTCTGCTCGCGCGTGGTCGCGGCAAGCGTGTCGCTGGCGCGAGCGCCAGGCTCAAGCTTGACGCGTTCCAGGAGGTCGTGGACCAGATCGCGCGCGAGCCGTCGGCGTTCCTCACACCACGCGTGCTGAGCCAGCTGCTGCGGGCGCTGGAGGCGTGTCAGTCGTCGATCACACTGCGCGAGCACGTCTCGCAGTTCTTCGTGACCATACCGGGCACGGCGAGCAGTGCTGAGATGCAGAGACACCAACACTTTCTCAGCCGCTTAATGATCTGGTACACGCAGCTGAACAGTATGGAGGACCAGGCGGCGCTTGAAGATGACGCAGGCGCTCGTGGCAACGTACGCAAAAGCAGCGGTCGGTTCGCAAACTACTACGAAGTGCTGTTTGTCGAAGCTGATTACTTTGACCAAGAGGACATGATGAGAGACTTCATTGCGGCCGCCTTGGCACCACTTGAAGACCAAAAGTGGATTGTTATGTCACGAAAGGTCGACCGCATATCGATCTTCAATGAGGCGTTCGCGCAGGATCTGCTCTGAAGTTGTGTCGTATCTTCTCGAGCTCGAGGACTTGGTGGAGGCGGTTTACAGCGAGTACTATCAGGTGAAGATGCAGAAGAAGACGCTGATCGAAGCCACTGCTGTTGTCAAAGTTGCGATGGAGTGCGCGACGTCACTCACGGTGAAGCTACAGTTGCGCTACCCGGAGATCCAGTTAGCGCAGGATTTGCTGTCAGTCTTGTCGGACAAGATACCCAGTGGGCACACGCGGAAAATGGAGACGGCTATCGTTGAGTTCTGGGAGCGTTGCCAGAAGAGCGGATACAAGTTTCAGCCAGGCATCTTGCTGATGGAGCTGCAATGGGTCGCGAGTGCGCTGGCGACCTTCACGTCAGCGGTTCCAGATAACCAACGCACAGCGCTGATTCTGAAAGACGGATTCTTTGGCGAATCGTACCGGAAGAAAGGTACTCGCACTATGTGCTCCCAGATCCGTCCAAGCACTCTTCGCTTCTACTCCATCAGCTGCCGTTGATCTACAACTCCGTCATCGCCATGAAGGCTCGAGATCAGAAGATTTATTCCAACAGCCTCATTGGAGAGCTTCTCTCGATGATGGACGAGTTCTTCACGACCAAGAAAGTGACGATGCCGCTGGTGTTTGCCACTATCTGCTGGATTAAGTCGGCCGGGTGTCTACAGGGCGACGGCAGACTTGGACGGAACATCAACCTGACGATCACGCACTCGTGGGACTTGCTTGATAGACTCGAGCGCACGCTGAAGAAGGGGCATGTGCACACGGCAGACCAAGAATTGCAACAGGTGCTCGGGTCGCTGCGATCAGAAATCGATGAGTCGAAGAAAGGGTGGCTGTTGATCCGCGCGAATCCTCTCATGGCTAGCTTCATAATGCTGGACTACCACTTCAAGTACCTCTACTTGGCGACCGAGACGCTGCTGGTGACGTCTCGCTTCCGTGCGTTCAGTCACCTGTACTCTGCGCTATTGGGCCGCGAGTTGCTTTCCAACATCCCATTCTTTGATCGAATCTTGGATCTGTACGGGCCGGTGATCTTCACTCCGTCAAGAGCGGCTGCAGCCCACGGCTCCTTCACCCGAACGTACTTTGTGAGTTCGCACATGACAGAAGCCGCTGTGGACGAGATGTTCCGGAATGACCCCCAGCCTCGCAATGCGATCAAGGAGCGAAAGTGTCTCCGTCTGCGAGACTTGTCGAACATTTTCCGTCTCCTGTTCGATAAGGACGCATCGGTGCTTGGACACGAGATCAAAGCGTCGTCGTCGCAAGTTCTTCTGAAGGAAGTTTCCAGTATCTGTTCGACGTAGCGCTTCAACACTCGCGTGCTGTCTCGTGATATGCTGCGCCTCAATGATGACTTGACGGACCACTTCTCTCAGCTGTGCGACGAGCTTGACAGACGTCAGTACCACGACGAGTATTTGGCTGGGCACGAGCCAAATATGACGCGTCAGTATATGATCAATCGCGCGCTTGAAGATGCAGTGATGACTCCGCTGATGCCGCTCTTGGACTGCCTCAACACCGATGAGACAATCAATTTGTCAAATCTCCCAACGCAAAACTTCAACGGTTTCCTTGCCCAACTTCTCGACACCTCCCAGTTCACAGCTCTTTGCCAGAAGGCGGCAGATGTGACCACGCAAAAGTTCTCGCTGTCGTCGTGGGTGTCGAGGAACTCAGAGAGGTCATCGCGCTGCTTGTGATGAAGGACCGAGTAAACGCTACTGCCCAAGACCTACGCGTACAGGTGGCATCTGACACGACTCAAGTAATCCATCTGATGCAGAAGTTCCATCGGTTCGACCACAAGCCACGACTTGCACATGCACTTGCTAAAAAGTCTGCGAGATGAATGAACACTTTGGCAGTCTTGTGATCGAGACGTCCCAGCTCCTCGCTTCTCTTAATCGGAAGCCTCAAGTGCGAGAGCTGCTCGATCTGCTTGAGAAGTGACTCTTGGCTCTGAAAGCTTGCCCAGAGTGGTTCAGAGGGATGGTCCAGAAGTACATGGAGACGCGGTTGGAGTTGGGACTGGGCAAGACTTTGTCGCCGGAGAGTCTGCGAGAGCTGAAGTGGTATTCCACCAACCATGTCGAAGATGACTACGACTTGCAGTTGAAGCTGGACACGTCGGTCGGGTTTTCGGTTTATTTCGCGTGCGATCCGCCGAGCCTCCAGCGAAGTTCCAGAAGCTAGTTCGAGCGTGCGCCTCAGTGCAAGGATGTGATTTGCTACGCCGACGTCCTGTTCTTCGGATGTAGCGACAAATATGAACTCCAGATCAGGATGATGAATCTCGTGGGCTTTGTCAAAAATCAAGGAACTCCTTTGAACGTAAAGACCTTGAAGCTGTACGCGAATATTCAAATCGGCGACTTTGTGATCTCGCAAGGAGGAGTGGTGCGTGAACCTAGATCCTAGCCAGGAGGTGTTGCGTCTATGACGATGCGTCCGAAGGCTCTACACAAACAGAAGAGTGCGAAAGCGAGTGCTGACAAGATCAATGGCAGTGACAAGAGCAAGTGTGTGAAGATGGCATCGATTGAGCAATCTCGCGGGTTTGCATGTTTAATTTTTGAAGCGTATCGAGAAGGAGTGACTGGCTTACGTGTTGTCATGCACCTTCAGTTTGTGAATATGTGGTGAACACCCCGCATTTCGTTTGTGTTTGATGCGTTGACGTTCAAATCAATGAAGTTGTTTGAAACATGATGTGAATAAAGCGTGCTTCGCCCGCAAGTGATCACAATGAACCAAGAATCCACACTACAGTCCTCCCTCCCATTATGTTACATCGTCATCAACAAATACCCTTTCGAATTTGATTCAATCACTTTTACCATCACTCTGGAGTAAATGCACATTTAAACAAATCTGTTGAAACAAGTTGCACTTCATTCTGCG
>JAADXK010000511.1:0-21406 GCA_023337805.1 Globisporangium barbulae
ATGCTCTGATGAACGCAATTTTTGCCACCGTGCTAGCTGTTTGCAACCATGTGATGCAGATGTGGATCTGAGTGTGTCAATAGCATTTAATATTTTACCCGTAATTTACGTGATAAAATACTGCTTGAGTCACTTTTTGAGGGAATATTACAATTTGAGTCACCTTTTGGAATTTACCCTAGAAACTAAATGAGCTCAACAATATTTTCTACCAATTATGAGCAAGAATTGAACAGTTAATTGATATTATTGGCTCATAAAAAATGACTGAGCTTTATATTTACCAATCGAACAGATGATGACATTGCCGTAATCAAACACCACCTCAAACAAATTCAATTTCAAACCAAGCGAGAAGCCAAACAGAAGGACAAGAATGAGCGGCAGTGCGCGGCCGAAATGGAGCCGCAAGGTGCACGCCAAGCAGCTGCGCAACGCGTCGGCGCCGAGCCACTTTCGCAAGATCCACCCGCAGCGCGTGCAAGCGCACAAGCCCTCTTCTTCGGTGGCGCATGCGTCGAAACAGACTCGCGACGGCCCGACGAAGAAGCGCAAGCGCGCGACCGACGACGATAGTGACAACGATGATGACGCCGAAAAGAAGCGCAAGAATGCATACGGAGGAAATGGCACTGTCAATAGCACTGGCTTCCTGGACGTCGTCGACGGCTTCCACGCGATCCTGTCGTCGACGCGCGCGAAGGGCTCTTCCGGTAGCTCCACGCACATGGCGTTCGCCGACGTGTTCGAATGGATCGGCGACGCGGTGATCGGCGAGCTCGTGGGGCGCTGCCTGCTGTCGCAGTTCCATCATGCACCACTCTCGGCGCGCGTCTTCCGCAATCTGCGGCTCGCGGTCGTCACGAACCGCAACCTGGCGCAGGTGTACGAGAAGATGGGGTACCAGCGGCGCCGATACCACCATGGCGGCGCTGGGCAACAGCAACAACAGCGAGGTGACCCGAGGAAGAAGCTCAAAGAGAAGGCCGACATCGTCGAGGCGGTCGTCGGAGAGCTGGTCGTACGCTTGGATCGCCAGAGCAATGATGAGCGCGCCTGTGCTTTGTACAGAGATCACTTGGACGCGCTGTTAGCGACGATGCTGCATGCGCACTTCGCCGACCGCACGCGCGCGAGACAGCTCGATGTGTGCGCGGGGCCGCTGAGTGTGTCATTTAACCCGTTTTCGTGCTTACCGGAGGAGCAGCTGGACGAGGAGACGGGCGAGCTGGTTGTGCTGCAGGGCTCCTTCGAGTCAGAGTTTGAAGCTGCGGTGCATGACCCGAGTCGCGAGCAGGAGCTGCAGGAGAAATCGTTCGCCGACCTGATCGACGAGTACAAGGAGAGCGAGAGCGCGGGCGGTATCGCCATCACCCACAGCTATCACGCGTTCGCCGATGCTGCTGGCGATAACGATGGCATAGAGTCTTTGTCATCATCTCAGCAACAGAGCCTCACAGCGCGAGCGCTCGCTGCGATGCAGCAACTAACGCACGACCATGTGCTGCGCGCCTCGAAGGAGGTCTTCGAGGTCTTCAAGATCTACGGCATGACGGTGCTCGCGGAGAGAGTGAGCATCGCGCTCGCGCAGCCGCATCTGCTCCAGCACCGCGGGTCAGCTGAGCAGCAGCAGAAATCGTCTTTGAACATAACGCCCGCTGCGCTAACGCGCCAGCGCCAGCGCGTGCTTTCGGTGGCGAATCTCGCGCATTGCAGCGCGATGTTGGGTGTGTCGTCGTCGCAGATCTTCTTCGACAAGGTGGGTCAGGATGAGTCGGACGTGGACGTGCAGCGCGTGGCAGAGGAGCGACTGCGTGCCAACACGCTGCGCGCGTTCGTGGGTTTTCACAGCGCGATCGCCACGACGTCTGCGGCGGCGAACAGACATAGCAGCCTTTTGGTGAACGATATCTGCCGCTTCCTGCATGCGCAGGCCTTTGATGAGTTCGAGTCCGAGCGCCAACGTCAAAAGCCCCCTTCCATTCCTGAGCGCGAGCCGCTGCTGTCACTGATGCGGTCAATCGGCGAGGCAAAGGTGTTCATGGGCAGCGCTACGTGCGACGCGCTGCACTTGCCAGGCGAACGCCCGCTTCCTGCAGCTTCAGCCGCAGCTTCCAAGAAGAAGGCTTTCCTGCTGCGCCAGTGTGACTCAGACCAGGTGGAGAACCTCTTTGAGACGCTCGCGAAAGAGCACGAGCGCGAGAAGCGGCGCGCGCAGGACCGCGAGCGCGAGGACAAGCAGAAGAAGAAGGCCAAGAATAAGAAGACCAAGCTAGAAAGGGTTGGCAGCGGACAAGACCAGCTGGCGGCCAACCTGACGCGGTTCCTGCACCGAAGGTTCCTCTTCTGTCTGGAGGAGATCGTGGTGCTCTTTGCGCAGCGCAAAACGGACGAGTGCCGCAAGCGCATGGCGGCCTTCGAGAGCGAGCTCGAGCCCTGCGCCAGCACCGAGAGCTTCCGCAAGTGGGAGGTGTCGACGAGCACGCTGACGCTGGCCATGCGCGACAGCTTCTACCGGCTGCTGCTGCACGACGTGTGCCAGTTCCACGCAGTCGTGTCCTCGAGCAAGACCACGCGCGACGGCACACGCATCACGCAGCTGCGCCTGCCGCTGCACTACACGTGGGCCAAGAACGTCGCGCGGCGCATCACTAGCGAAAAAGACGCCACTAGCTAGATGGATGGGCTTGGAACGAGGTAAGTATGTAAATGGCTGCTGTGCAATGACATGGTATATTGATCAGTACGGTGAAGCTTCTTTCCAGCTACTGTGCTTCGTCGAGACTTGCTGTTTGTACTGCCAGATCACAGACAGAACGAACGAATGTGAATGCAGGTAAAGCAAAGCAAACACAAGACAACTGAGACCGGCTTGTCTACATCACCAGCCAGCCAGCGAGCCCAAGCAAGGATGATTGATGGCTTTGAACAGGCTGAAGCGTACAGCCAAGCGACAGCGATGTCGCTTGGCTCTTCTACCCGCAGCAGCCTTCAGTTGGAGCTGACAGTTCACCGCAGCAATTTGGTACCTCTGGCGTTTCGCAATGAACTTGTCGATCCGAGCCTCGTCGCAAAGCGCAGCCTTAACTGTCTGGTTCTGACAGCCTCCAGTTGCTGCGGATCTGGATCCCGACCGCGCGGTCCGTGAACACTACACCAAAGAGCAGCATCTCGCGGAAGTCCCTACTGCAGTCGTCTGAGACAGGACGCACGTAGTGCATCTCTCCCAGAAGACGACGCATCTCCGTCATCTCCTCCAGCCAGTCGTCCATCGTCGTGCTCTTCGTGTAGAAGCTCGTGTAGATCTGAAGGGGACAGAAAGATGTCCTTCACGTTTGGACACTCGGAGGTGTTTGCGGCTATGAGCGTCCACATCACATCTCATGAGTGCTCGTACAGCCGTGGATCTTCTTGACATTGGCCTCGTCGACGCCCTGGAGCATCAACTCTCGAACACGCCAGTCCTTGAAGTCAAAACTGCTTGGCTGAGTGATAACGCCTCGTTGAGGTCAAACGACTCGCGTGGCAGGAGTTTGGTCCGTGCTGCGCCATGGTGACGCAGAAGGAGTGAGTCTGCTGGCTGTGAAGAAGAAGAAGAAGAGCGTGTGGTACGTAAGGGAGAAGAACCGAGCCGCTCCGTGGCCATTCCGTTCCATCTCCAAAGCGAATTCGAAAAGGAGGTTTTGATCGTTTGGCTGCATTTCAAGTTTTGTGTTCGTTCGAATTAAAATGACATAATACGAACATAAAAAAGACACATCCTTTTGCTGATTTCATCGTCCGCTCAACCTGGCCGGTCTGTCCACAATTACACATTACAAACGCTGCAATGCGCCACAGGATTTGGACGAACGAGCGGGTCAACAAGTCGCTTGCTCACGATCGATGATGACGCTCGTTCCCTTGTTCCCTCCTGCTGCGTTCTCTTGCTCCCTCGAAGCCGCAAGACGCTGTCACGGCCAGCCATTTGCAGATTTGCGACGAGTAGCTCAGCAGCTCAGCACCAGCAGCTCCGTAGCTCCCCACCGTTGCAGTCATGGCGGACCCCCAAATCACGGCCGGCGCACGCCTCCCGCTCACGCGCAAGCTCCACTTTGACCGCGACGCGAACAACACGCTCACGTACAACGGCGTGACGTTCACGACGCCGATCACGCTCGAGGGCACGACGTTCCACCCGTCGATCACACTCACGTACAGGGACACGTGGTTCTCCTGCAAGAACTTCACGGACCTCGGCTGCAAGGAGAAGTGTCCGACGCGGACATCGTACGATGGCAAAGAGATCGCCTACGGCTGCGTCGTGACTGCAAACGCGACGCTCGTGGGCACCGACGACACCGTGCTGGTCAAGGACTTCAAGGCGGGCTTCGCGCAGGGCCGATTTCAGGATGGCGTAGCGGATAACGACGCCAACAACCTTGGTACAGACGGCCTGCTGGGCTTGGGCGCGAGTTCGTACATGCCTGACTGGAAGAACACGTACCGCGACGACATCCGGGAGTTTGCCGACTCGTTCTCGCTCTCACTGGCCAGCGACAACGCATTCCTGATGTTCAACGGCGTCGATGATGCACTCATCGCCAAGAACGTCTGGACGCCTATCACGCTGCCGCTCGCCAGTAAATATGGATCCTGGCGGATTGGGATGACCGCGTTCCAGGTCGACGGACTCGCGGACGCCAGCGCCGCGCTCTTTCCGTGTATGTCAACCTGGCAGGCGGAGGAGATGCCAGGCACATGCGAAAGCTACCTCAACTTGGGGCTCACGTACATCATGATGCCCAAGTTCATCTTCGAGGCCTTTGAGGAGAAGTACCTGGCCAAGTCATCGGGCTGCAAGAAGTCGCTTTCTTTCAGGCAAAAGTACTACAGCACGAACAAGATGTACGTGTGTCCGAGCACCGTGACGCTGCCGCGCATGGCGTTCACGTTTGGTAGCGCGACGTTCTACCTCGACAGCAAGGACTACGTGACGCCCAAAGAGGACGAGGCCGACAAGGTCGTCGTGGAGCTCCTGGGCGATAGCAATTGGAACCTCGGCGCCCCGTTCGCCCAGAAGTTCTACGCCTCGTACCGCAAGCGCGCCAACGTCACGGTCTACTGCCGCATGGGCAAGCATTGCGCGCTCAACGTCGTGGTGAACCCAGTTCCACCACCGAAGGGCGATAGCACGCGGGAGTGGTATGCATTCCGCGACCGCGCGCGCGCCTACTTTGGCATCAACACCACGGACTCGTCCTCAAGTGGATCGTCGGGTAAGAAGAAGACTTCGACGACCGACAATGAGGAACTCAAGCCGCCGTCGCCCAAGACGCGTAACACGATCGTGGTCATCGCGGTCGTGCTCGCGTTCCTCGTCATGGCGGCCTCGGCGTTCTATCGCCACAGGAAGCGCAAGCAGCGCGCCGCCAAGATGGCGGCTAACGACGCTGCTATCAGCACACCAGTGGCTTCATCTCCAGTACCAGTCAGTGCTGATACAGCGCCGTACCAGATCGAGCCGTCCACTATCGCTGCTAAATAGACGAGAGAAATGTAGAGATCGTCCGAGCGTTGCACGAACGTCATATGAACTTGAGTCATCGCAGTAAGAGCAGCCATGACTTGATATAGTCATTAATATTATGTAATTCTCTGCTTCTCATCAATAAACAGAGGATACAGATACAATCTATATCGTACTTAGCCGAACATATTGTGTCTTAAATTGTAGAACCAACCACAACCTAGGACAATCTAAAAATTTCACCTCATCACAGTACCACTGTCACTGTCCCAGTTTTTTCATGCTTTATCGACCACGAAGTTGGGCTTCGCTGCACTCCGCAGGATTGGATTCTAACGAGTAGGCATCTACCTAATGAGAAACCTTAATCCACCGCGCAAGTTTGGCTCCCTACCTCATGCGCTCTTTGTCTGCATTCTTCGTAGCGTTCAAAACCGAATTTTTGGCCTCGAAATTGCTCCTTAACCATTTACAAATAGTCCCAGCCGTTCAGCCCTACCTTCTATAGTTTTGCTTCACTTAAGTACGTTTTAGATTGTGGTTGTATCCCATTTCGTTTTAAAAACTGAGCGCTTCCATAACAAAGCACAGCACTATCTACGTGTTCACGATGGGCCAGGCGGCAACCAAGGCGAAGGAGGCGCACGCGCAGGCCAAGAGCAAGCCCAAGCAGACGCGCAGCGTGATGCAACAGAAGATCAAGACCGCGGCGGCTACGGGCGTGCTCGCGCTCCCCGACCACAAGCTTAAGAAGGTGCCGGCGGAGCTGCTCGCCATGGCCGCCAAGCTGCGCACGCTCGACCTCTCGAAGAACCGCATTGACGAGCTCCCGACGGAGATTAACGCGCTCGTGGCGCTCAAGACGCTCAAGATCGCGGGGAACGCGCTTACGACGCTGCCGGACCTCTCGGGACTCACGGCGCTCACAACGGTGCGTCGTAGCTCAGCGGGTTCATTGGCATTCTTGTCATGACTGGCTTATTCTAATCGTCGCATTTGTGTATACCGGTACGTTTATATCGCAATTACTAGCTCGTGCTGGACGGGAACGCAATCGAGAGCCTCGCGCTGGCGCTGCCGCCCAACCTCACGAAGCTTTCGCTCAAAGGAAACCGGCTGCGCGAGCTCCCAGCGAGCGTCACGCGCCTGGTGCAGCTCAAGGAGCTCGACCTCAGCGGCAACGCCATCGCGGTCATTCCGGACCACGTGAGCGGACTCGGCGACTTGGTGGACCTCACTATCGACCAGAACGCCGTGCGCCACCTGCCAGCCGCGCTCGCACAGTGCGCCAAACTGAAGGTGCTCTCGGCACGCGGCAACCGACTTGCCGGTGGAAGTCCGCAGGCGATCGCGAGCGAGATCCTGGGCGCCTCGACCGTGCACATTATGAACCTCGAGGGCAACCCGCTCACAAAGTTCGACCTCGAGGCCATGGACGGCTTTGAGCGCTTCTTGGAGCGCCGCACGCAGGCGAAGAACAAGGAAATCCATGGCGGCCTGAATGCCGACGTGAGTCTCTGTGGCCTCGACTGAGAGAAGACAGAACACCACCCCCACAAGGTACTTAGCTAGCCATGCGTATGTTCTATTCGTCATGGTACTGCAGCACTTGAAGGTTAATATTTTTGACATTTTTGAAGAGCTCCTTGGAGTCAGGGCAATGGAAAGGTAGCTCGTGAGTTGTGAGCCAGCTCTATGGAGTCAACCGAGGCGCTTGAGGCTGCTGTTGCCCAGTAGCGTGGTGCATGGCGACGGCTTGGGGCGGTCGCTCGCCCTCGTGATCAACACTTGCTTGACCTGCATGGGCTGCACGGCCGCCACCATCTGGCTCTGTCCACTGCTATTACTGAGGGCATCCTGCTGCTCGCTGACAATGTCGAGGATGCTGGTGGCGACCATGCTCTCCAGCTTCGAGTCGCGCTTCGTGAGCTGCATGTAGATGTTGCCGATGCCGCTGTGAGGCTGCGTCCGCATGTCTTCTACGAACGCTGCGACGTTGGAAAAATGAGCGGCCTGCTGCTCGTGCTTACGCTGGAGATCGCTCTTGTTGAGCTTTTCGTACACGAGCGCAAGGTTCCGGTGCGCCCTCAACTGCCCTACGGCCGACTGCGCATGCGGCAGTGACGTCGAGAGCCGCAGGTCGCGCTTGTGGCACGAAAGTGCGTGGCCGAACTGCATCTGCAGCGACGCGATGTTGCCCAAATTCGCATACACGCGCGCCTCGAGCTCCGCGTCCTTCTCGTTGAGCGCGAGGACAAGCGCCTCCTGCTGATGGTCGAGCGCCTTCGCAGGCTCACCAGTGTCCATGAAGAGCACGCCGAGGGCTTTCAACGCGCGACCGTGGATCCGGGGCTCTCGTGCGCGCTGCGCCGCCACGAGTGCCTTCTCCTGCATCGTCTGAGCCCACTGGAGCTTGCCGTCTTCCTTGAGCGCGATGCCAATATGGTGACAGAGCAGCGCTGTCAAGAAGTCGTCGCCAATGGCGAGCTCCAGCGCCTCAGAGAGCTGCCCCGCGGCCTTTTGGAACTCGCACATGCCATAGAGAAGGAACGCGCCTTTGGCGATGCAACGCGCGAGTGTCCACTTTTGCGTCTCGACAGCCTTCGCGTCCAACTCGGTCAGGAAGAAACTCGAGAGGTCGTCGTCTCCCCAGGGCGATGGTACCACCTTCTCCGGCGCGTTGTTGGCATCCGCATTGAGAGCATCAAAGGAGTCCGCGTCGGCGAGCGAATGGCGATTTCTGCTACTGCTGTTTGTGAGAAGCCCCGGTGCAGACTTGTTCCTCAAGAGCTCGTGTGGCTCTCTATGGAGAGAAGAAGAAGAGGTAGTGGGGAGAATTGGAGCTGAAGTTGCAGCTGTCAGTGTGGACAATGGTGATGTCGATGATGGAACTGCTGGTGTTGTGGCTGGGAGAAGGCGGTCGAGCGTTCTTCCTGACTGACGAGAGTGCTCGCGCCGCGCGTATCGAGACCTGGGCCGAGCGTTGAAGCTGACGGTCGCAAAAGAGAGTGGTTAGCACAAGTAGGTCGGTGGTGTAAGGATACTTCGAATGAAGCGACATCAGCAACGTACACGAGTTCCTGAAGATTCTCAGACGAGCTCTGGAGCAACGGAGAAAGACCACCAGTCGCTGCTGAAGAGGCATTCGGTGTCGTGGCTCTCGATGATGGGTGAGGTGAAATCGAACTCGAGTTTCTTCTCGCAGTGCTACGAGCAGTTGAGCTAGATGCAGCAGCAACGTCTTGAGGTACCAAGAGCTCTTCGTTGTCCGGCATCAGCGTAGCGAGCTCCAGTTCGCCTCGGATCGCAGTCTGGCGCGACGGTGGCTTGCGTGACGAGAAGGAAGAAGACGACACGACCGACCTCTGCGTGGCCATCGAAACGTGTATTTTGTTGGCGTACAGCTCTGGGGTCTCAGCGTCGTCGCCCATGCTGCTGCAGTCCTCGTCCGCCGGCTCTTCGTCGTCGTCGTCGTCGCTACCTGCAACGTCCTGGATGCGGCTGAAGCTCTTCTGCCTCGTGAATGCCTGATGGTCGGGTTTTGCCGCCAGTGCTGGTCGCTGACCACAGTTGCCATCGCTCGCCACTGCGTACTTGCTTGCTGCTGTTGCTGTCGGGACGCATGGTGGCAGCATTCGTCGCCGTGTTGACACGGTAGGCGCGATGTGGTGCCTCGCATTGTTGCTAGCATTGGTGCTTGTGTTGTACTTCTGAGGCGATGAAGACGACGACGACGATGGGCGAGCTCCATGGCCGCTTCCACTCGTCTCTTTGTGATACCCACTGCTGCTGCTTGAGTTTGGTCGCGACCCGGAGCTCGTGGTCCCTCTCGATGGTGTTGGCTGCTGCTGTTTATTCTTGAGCGAGTTGCTGGCTGACGGCGCCGGCGCGGCATTGTAACGATGCATCTCGGCGTGGAAGTTCGGGTACAGCAGCTTCGAGTCCATCCGAGTGCGTGGGAGCTGCTCGTCAAGCAGCAGTGCGGTCGCCGCTGATGGGACAGACTGACACAGAGATCCAGCAGCAGCTACGCGAACTGCAGAGCTGAGCGTCGCATGAATCGAGGAACAAGCGAATGCGAGGTGAGAGCATTCGGTTGATGCCTGTACTTCCACCACTGTGCTGGAGTGAACTTGACAGTGTTATTGTATTCTTAGACCCCCGACGATGGAATTAGAATCGAGAGGTCTGTCGAAGGTGAGAAAGGAGGCTCAGATGAGTCTGTGTCTCCTGTGACGACGCTACGTTGCTGTGAACATGAACGTTGTTGTTGTTGTTGTTGTGCTTATAAAGATTCTCAGGTATATTCTCTAATGGCCTTGGCTTTGAAGGCGAAGATCTTTGCGAGGCTGTGCACCAATTCTCAGCTAAGGGGGTCTCGCTTAGGTGATTATGTGTTGGCGCTGGATCAGCGGTGGGCAAACTGAGGCCTCAGCAGCGTTGGCGCCGTCTGGCAGCACGCTCTTTCTGCGCTTCTCCTGGAAGAGTCGTTGCAAATAACTGAAGAGCGGTGCGTTGTCGCTCGGCGGGTTGGCCGTGATCTCGAACGGCGTCATCTCCTCGCCCTTCTTGGCCACGATCAGGATGAAGTGCGTGTCCTTGATCTACGAGCGAGAGCCAAGAGCAAGTGGTGAGTCTTCCTAGGTTGTCATCCTAAACGCATAAGAAACTCAAGAAGACAATGAGCAGATTGTCCTACAATACCTCGCCCTGCTCCAGCTGGATGGCCGTGATCGTGCTCCAGCTGATCTTCTTCTGTGTCGAGAACAGCAGCGGCTTCTTGCACACGAAGAGCAGCTCGTCATCCACGAGGAACATCGTCTCTTTGCGCCACTATTAGTCAATTAATGAGCACCACAATCCAAGCGTTAGTGGTAGCATAACCAGGAAGCGACACACCAGCGTACCCGGGTGTCCTTGGCAAGCCGGAAGATCGGTTTGCCCTGCACGAGCTGCGCGCGCATGCGCTGCTCGTCCTCGCCCGTCACAAACACCTCAGCGCTGATGATCGTTGGCGCTCGACTGAGCTCGGGTAGCGGCTGGAGCGACGACGGCTGCTGGCCCGTGATCGCCTTGAAACGCTCGAGGGACTCGGTCTTGTACTCGTAGCCCTCAGATTTTTTGCGGCGCGAGTTGGCCTTGGCCGAGATCTCCGCGACCTGCGCGGCGTTCATGGACGGCGCACGTTCTGACTGTCGGCGCGTCGGGACAGTGGAAGCCACAGCCGAGAGCTCTTCCGCTGAGACCGGGTGCGTCGAGAGCATTGCGCCCGAGAGCGCGCTGATGAAGCTCTGTCGCGTGGGCTGGAGCGCCTGGACTTGCCGTTGCAGCTCAGCTTGGTCAACGGGTGGGACATTCGAGCGCCTGTCGGCGATCTCGACGCGTTCAAGGTATACTTCGGTCTTGCTGGCGTTGCCGGCCTCAGCTTCGTCGTCGCTGTGTTCGTCGATCACCTGGATGCGCTCAGTCGCCTCATCATGGTGGTCGACAGCATCGAGGCTCTGGGCACAGCTTTTGAGCAGTGGACAGGGCGACAATGGCCTTTGAGCATTAGTGCCACCTTGGGCGTAATCAAGGGATGAAAGGACCTGGCTGTCTTCCTCCGAGTCGAACGCGTGGGGCTTCATGATAAACGCCTGCGGCAGCGTGATCAACGCGACGCTGGCCTCATCTGGGATCGAGTCAAAGTAGATCGAGTCGTTCTCCTTGGTCCACGCGGCGTGGAGTTGGTCGAGCACTGTGCGCTTGGCCACGAGCATGGGTGCCACGCGCTCGCAGCTGCCAGGTAAAGGCGGCAGACCCAGTCCTCCGATACTCGTGCGCTCCTGGAAAAGCTTCTTCGTGAGCTCGACAAACGCGATCGCGCGGCCAAAGCTGCGCGCCTGGTACTCCACCTCAGCTGAGAGCAGGAACGCCTGCGCCTTGTGCAGCTTGCCAAAGAAACTTGCAAAGCCCAGTAGCGTCTTGGCGTGACGACTTGGACCAGAGGGACTGAAAGATGATGAAGATGACGAGTTGCTGCAGTTGCGCAGCAGCGCGGCCTCAAAGATCTCGAAGGACGCCTGGCAGCCGCCGTGGAGCTTCACGAGCACCGACTTGCTGTAGTGCTTATCAAAGTGTAGCACAGCCTTGACAATTGACAGCTGCTGGGACTAAGCTCACCGTCAATCAATCGCAGCCACACACAAACAAACACTGAGTCAAATTAGGTGTCCTCCAAATGTGGACGTAGTACACCAGGCTTGCTTGACTACGTACGATGGCAAGACATACGCCCTGCATGCTCTGGAGCACGTCCAGCGAGAGGTCCGGCAGGCTGCTCGGCGGCTCGATGCCCTCCATCAGATACGTGTTCATGAGCTCAAGGATGTGGTCGAAGATGCCCGCGGCGTCCAGACAGAGTGCCGCGGCCGCCGGGATCTTCTCGCGGTCGCGGCTGCGCGTGACGCACTTGGCCTGGCTCAGCAGCAGGATCGCGCGCGTGAAGAGCACCATGGGCAGCTCAAAGAGCAGCGGCATGTCCTGGACAAGCGCATATACATAGTGAGCGTGTTGCCTGCATGCAGTTCATAGACGAGCTCGTTGCGTACCGTTGGCTCGGAGGTGAAGCAGCTTTTCCAACGACATGAGACCATCGGCGTCGGGTGGAACTGGATCATCAGGTCAGTCAGCCAGTCGTTAGGTATAGAGACAAGCCAAAGACAAGAGCGAGTAGTCAAAGACGCGCCTCATCAGAACGAAGGAGTCGGCAGTACTGCCTGCACGCGTCGATCGTCTTGAGTAGCTCGTCCTCGCGACTCGGTTCCAGCAGCTTCAGGCGGTTCTTCAGCTACATCCCCATACACAGTCCCGCATTGAGTTCATACACTCACACCCATTCATTCCCAGTTTACACACAGTACCATGAGGCGCATGTCCGCCATCTCCGTGCTGAGCACCGGCTCGTTCACGGCGCCGCTCGCCGCGAGGATATCGGCCTTCATATGCGGCGTTGGGAGCTCGGGCGTGACCCAGAAGGCTTCGTAGAAGCAATCGCGCTTCAGCGATGTCATGAGGGGCTAGTGGGCGTGAGGGTGCTTTGTCTGTAGTGCGGTATGCTGTGGAGGCGCTGGTTCGTAGTGAGAGCCATAGGAGGCAGGGAGGCAAGGACAAGCAGCTCCATTTAGATGCCCATGCGTTTATTTTGCACGATAAGATCAGTGAGATTGATTGACTTAGTCGTCACTGTACCCAATTTTGCTGATACAGTCAGCTATTCTTTTTTCACCTTTATAATACTGGTAACATGCTAAAATAGATATATTATAGTGTCAAAAATACCTTTCTAATGTGTTTCAAGTTGGTATATGGGTACAGAACAGAATTCTCTGCCACTATCAGCCAATCAGATCATTGAATAGGGTTCAACATACCCGTTTTTGTCACCGTTGAAGCGCCGCAGCAATGATACGCGCCACGCAGCGCGTTTTTACGGCCCCGTAATTACAAGGTGACAGCCTACAAGCCGCCCCCTCCCCTCGCTCAATCAAATCCAAAGCGCAAGAAGACCGCAAGACCACAGATCTATCACCACCGCTATCAGTCAAGATGCTCGCCCTCCGCCGCGCCGCCGTCGCCGCCGCCCAGAAGCGTACCGTGCTCTCCACGTCCTCTGCCATGCAGACCGCGTCGCTCAACGCCGACTCGTTCAAGGACAAGGAGCGCGCCGCCGAGAGCGCCTACTTCAAGTACGTATAGTTGTTTGCCTGATGGACGCGAAAGATTCGCTCTTGGAGCTTGTTGTCGAAAGCGACGAGCATTTTTTTGCTTCTCATGGCGGGCAAAAGAGTGTAGCGAGGCTGTGTACTGACTTGTATTGATTTTTTATTGCGATTGGCGAATGCAGCAAGGAAGACGAGAAGGCGCTCCGCAAGCTGCTGAAGAAGCTCAAGGGGCAGGCCGACGTGGTGAGTTGTTCTTTCATATCTTGTGGATTTTGAAAGCAGCAGAAGCGCGAGAGGCTGATGATGATGATGCTGTTCGTTGTTTCTCTCTCTTAGAACGACGCGCCAGGCCTCAAGGCGCACGTGAACCACGACGTGTCGGGACTGAGCTCGATCCCGGGCCTGAAGCTGACGCAGGAGCAGACCGAGGCGCTCCTCAAGTGGAAGCACGACCACTAAACACATAACCACAAGCAAGATAAAGCGCCTGCAGTACAAGACGCGCCCTCACGCACACTGCAACAGACTGTAGCTGAGCAGCGCTCTTATCACAAGTGGCGGCGCGCATCCTCCCCCCGCACCCATCGCTGTTTGTCGCGTATGTTGACGTTTCCAGAACCAACGTGCGGAGAATGGAGTGCAAGCAGACCCTGAACAAAAAACAATAATATAATGATAACAAACACAACGCAATTACCCCCACTGACGGATCTCGCCATTGCTGTCTCGATGGCCTGGACGATCTCGGCAGTATGTATCACATCTCCCAGCTCAAGCCCAGCTCGCAAGATTGCGCTTTCGCCAGAGCCGTCATCGTATTAGTTACCCAGCTCACAAGATTGCGCTTTTGCACATGCCGTCATCCCTCCGTAGCTCCTGGGTTTGAGTGATGGATGAGCAGGAATGTTTGCTGTGAAGATGGCGCACGTCCGACCGCCTTCAACATGCTGCGAGCGCGCACTCGCCTCAAACGTGAGCGCTCACAACAGAAAAAGCTCTCAAGCACACACCCAGCAATACCAGCCCGATGCTTACCCTGCGCGGCACGGCATTCTTCAAGCCCGCCTCCATCGTACAGAGCGGTACGAGGTCGCTCTCTTCTTCCTTTTCCTCGGCTGACGACGAACCCATTGGCGCGAGCAGCAAGCACAGGGCACGCGAGAACAGGCAGCGCGTCGCGGAGGGTGCGCTACACAACGCGACTCCAGCGCTGAAAGGCGTGGCGGACGTGTACACGAAGAAGGGCCGCGCGGTGGAGGGCTCCTACTTTGTGTGCGTACAACCTGGCTGCGCGTATCTGGCTCGAGCTGCTTGACTAGTACCTTTCACTGCGTTGGCTCGCTTGTTTTGGCATTGGTTGATTGCACAGCAAGGAAGACCGGGAGGCGCTGCACAAGCTCGTGAAGAAGTGGCGCACCGAGGATGCTGCTGCGGTACGTACGCGTTGATTGTTGCTGCTGGTGTGCTGAACGGAGCCATTGCGCTGATAGCTGCCGCTGTTGTCATGTGTGTCCTTCAGAGCGGCAAATCGGGTCAGTAAGCATCTAATGCTCACCTATAGTACACTGTCCGCATTGCTTCACTCTGCTGCACCACGACAGTCAAAGACACACAGCCAATCAAGGCCATCGATTGATCGTTATCTCCAACCAGATTCCTCAACGCGCGGCTCTTTTTGACTCTGCGTCCTCAAGAGCTCTTGAGTCTGTCTCCTTTTTTAAATATTGACCGCCATTTACGAATACATTTTCACTCTTCAGCTCCGCGATGGCACTGCGTGCGTGCATTCTTTTCAGTTGTTCTCAAAGTTGTCGATCTCGGTCTTGATCTACAAAACATAGAGATCACAGGCGTCAGTCGGTCGATCTGATCCCCACAACTAAATCTATGCACGAAAGCAGACGAGGAGCACACGAACGGACCTTTTCGAGCTCGGCGGCGATTTCGTCGCGCTGGGTCTGCGCGGTCTCTAGCAATTGCTTGACTCGTTTCTATCATATGACCACACGAAAGAGCATAAGTGAACCTGGTCACCAAAACCATCAATAGGTACACAGTAGACGACCCAACAAACGAGCGACTCACCATCACGACAATGTTGGAGTTGACGGTGACCTTGGCCGAGTACTCGCTCACGTCGCGCTCGGCGTCCCGCAGCGACTTCTGCAGCTTGTCGCGGATCCGCAGCAGCCGCAAGTACGTCGGATCGGTCTTGTACGACGTCCGAGCTGTTGACACAACCGTTTTCACACTCAAAAAGTAAGCAATGCGACCATAGACCAATCACACAGAGCAACAAAGACACGCTCGTACCTGGTGCCGCCGGCTTGGTCTCCATGTCGCCGAGGATGTCGTCCTCGAGGTCGTCGACGTCCTTGTCGTCATCCTGGGATGCCGCGGGGCTCGTGGATGCGGGCGAGCGCTGCGCGGATTCCTGGCCGGCCTGGGACTCGCCCTCCGAGCCAATGTCCGTCACGATTGGCGTGTTCACGGCCGACATGCCCGTGTCGCTCATGCTGCTGTTCATCATGTGCGTGAGCTTCGACTGCTTCTCCGGCGGCTCGGATGAGAGCTCGAGGTACTCGGGGTGTTGGCGGATCAGCTCCATCTCGTCCGTGACGACCAGTCCATTGGGGAAATCGCTGTCAACCATCCAGTCGTAGAAGTCCACGAGCTCTTCCTCTAAAGACCACACAATAGACAGCGAGCAGCCATACATAAATGGGTTGATACTGAGCAGAGCAGACGTGGTAATGGTTCACGTACGGACGTCCTCGATGACGCCACCCGAGATGATCTTCACGAGGTCTTCTTCGACGCGCGCAACATCATTTTTCTATACAATCACATAGAAATCAGTCGTAAGCACCATAGTTAATGTCACGCCTCATTGGGCTAACAATAATGCCAGCAGATACGCACGGGGAAGGGTGTGTGGCGCTTGGTCTTTTCGAACTTGCGCTTGATGACGTTCGTGTTCGGAGGCGTGATGCCGTTCGGCACCTCATCTAGTTCTTCAAGTGTCGTCATCTCTTCCTCCTTGTCCGTCACGATGAAGATCTACCGAGAAGACAAGCGGCGTAACCCACTGCTTGATTAGACAGACACAGAGTCCTCGACATCGTGAAGCATGCGAGTGCAGGTTCGCGCCGTTGCTTACCTGTCCGATCTCGCCGCTCTTGTAGAAGAAGTTGTCGTCGTACGTTTTGTGCGTCTCCAGAATGCACGGCAGCTGGGCTGGTAACAACATAGAAATAACAAGGTAATATAAAACGGCATTCATGTGTGAGTGACTGGCACAACTGCCACTGACCAACAGATACACACCGTACGCTAGCACACTACAGCACACGTATTAGAACGAGCATTTACCGATCTTGGACGGGTACTCCTTGCCGTTCACCACGAGCTTGAAGTGCTTGTTGTCGGCTGCGCAATCCATTCATTTCGCACATGTACCAGCAACGTCAGCTCGTCATGCGCACGAGCACACGCCCACATGAGAAGCAAAGAACGAGAACCACAAACGCACCGCCGGAGATCATCTCCACTTTGCCCACGTCGCCCGTCGCGATGTACTTGCGCACCTCTTGCGCGAGCTTCTTGGGCACCTGCAGCAAGTACTGCTCCATGGCTCTCTTCTTCTGTTTGCCCCAACTCAAAAATGAAAGTGCCCGTTGTTGCATTGCCCTGTCAAACCTGTTTATTATATAAGAAGGTTGAATATGACCTCTGCAAATATGTTTGCACAGAAGAAAATGCATACTAATAACCTACAAAAAGGATGAGTGTGTCCAATCTCATCTACATGATCTGTCCACAGAGGTTCTTCTTCATGGCATCATTGCTGGCCGAGCAGGACGGAGCCCGCCGGAGATCGTCACGCCCACGGCGCGCTTCTCGCCGCTGTTGCCCTCGAGCGAGAGGAAGAGGCGCGCGCCGTGGACCGCGGCGGCGTCGCGCAGCAGCTTGCAGCCGCGCATCGTGATCTCGTTGTACGAGAGGTCGAGGAAGCGCAGCGAAGCGTTCTGCTCCACGCACTGCGCGAGGATCGCCACCGCCTGGTCCGACTTGACACCCATGCACGTCTGAGTACATGAAGACCACACGCGAGCTCTCAGCTTGTGCCCAGTGGCATATACACCATGCACCGTGTCGTATGCCAAACGCTACGTACCATTTCCAGGTTCTCGATGGTCGCATTCTCGCCGAGCGCTCGGTAGAAGTCGACGACGCCAGGCGGCTCGAGCGCGCAGTGGCTCTGATAGAAGCAGTCAAACCACGCGTTAGTATTCACCAGATATCTACAGTACATAGATGCTAGCAGCGCAATGGAATACGCACCACATCCAGCGTCTTGAGCGTCTTGGTACTGCGCGTGAGCTCAGCGATGCTCGCAGCCACATCCGATCCCGCGAAGCAGTCCTGGAAGAGCGCAGTCGCGATCGTCGGGTGCCTGTGCAACGTGTAGACGATGCCCACGCCCGCGTGCTCGAGCATGCGGTTGTCGCTGTAGTTCAGGTACCGGAGCGACGTGTTGTGCTTGAGGCCGATCGCGATTCGCTCATTGCCCGCGTCTGTGAACGCATTCGACGAGACGTCGAGGTGCGTCAGTGTGTGATTCCCTGCGAGCACATGAGCAATGTGCTCGGCCGCCTGGTCCGAGATCCCCGTATTCGCCAGCAGCAGCGTCGTGAGCGTCGTGTTGAACGGGTTCGGATTCAGTTCTCTCTTGCTGAGCTGAGGTGAAAGAAGCGACCTGGTGACAACGGCAGTGGACATCTCCGTGCATCGCCGGTGGTGGATCTTCGTCTTGAGCAGCTCTTCTTCCGGCACGATTTCGGGCGCGAGCGACGCGAGGAGCTCATTCGCCTTGTGCGTGCCAATGTCGTTGTGCGTGAGCTTGAGTTTTTGAAGCACGTGGTTGGCACGCAGCGTCTTGCCGAGCCACGGGTGGATCCCGTCCTTGCCGATGCGATTGTGCATGAGGTCCAGGACGCGGATGTGCGCGTTCTCGGCCAGCGCAGTCGCCAGCAGCGTGGACCCGAGCGTTGCGATGCAGTTGTAGCTCAGATTGAGCTCCGTGAGGCAGCCGTTGTGCACGAGCGCGTCGGTGAGCACGCTCATATCACTATCACGCAGCTGGTTCCCGCTAAGCGAGAGGATCTTCACGAAGCACTACAAGGCAAGACAGACAAGATCAGGTGAGAGACCTGCTGGAGCGACAGCAGAGTGAACAGTACGAGACACGTACGTTGGATCCAAGACCGTGGCTCAGGCGCGTGACAGCCGAGTGGTCGAGCATGCAGCCGCGCAAGTCAATTTCTTCAGGCCGCTCTCGTTGGCGACTGGTCTCCGCGTACCCAGAGGCGATGGCGTCTGGGTCGAGCTCCGCTTTCGGGACGAAGGACGCATCGACAAAGTTGCCCTACAGTGAAAACGAGATCACTGGTGAGCCCAATCTCTGTTGTGAGCAGCAGTTGCTTTGGTGTTGAAGTTTAGCTGTGTCTGGGTCTTATAAGGATGCTTACATACCTCCTGGTCTTTGGTGACATTGTAACCCTGAAGACAACAGGATCAGCACCGCCATCCATAGGTAAGTATGACTTTGCAATACAGCTAACTGATCATCACCATGACTGTGTACTGACTGATAGGTACGCGGTACCGCCTGGATGACTGCAGATCACCGTTCCGTCGTAGCTCCGCATGAGCATGCACTTCACCTGGAGACGGGACGATGGCAATGGTGATCACAGTGATGTTACGATAACAGGTGATCATGATGGCTGATGGCAGTGACTACCTCTCCGAATCGCGTGCGGATCGGAGCTTTCCCTGGGATCGACGACACCCACTTTTGCGCGCCTGGGTCGTAGAAGACGGCATCGCGGCTCGCAACAATCTGGATCGCGTCTTCCACCGCTGCAGCAGCAACAGGTGTAACGAAAGCGAGTCAAGGTGCAAATTTCAAGTACTCCTGGGAGAAAATGCCTTGGTCAGCCACGAGAGAGGAAGAGAGAGAAGGTTACCAGTCTTGATGGGCTCCATGCCAAACTGGACGCGTAGCCTGGCGGCTGATGCTCTGAGCTTGAGGAGATAGAGCGCTGCTGCTGTGCTTGGGCGTTCAAGTAACCTTGCCAATCCCATGCAATCTGATCCCACTGGCGATCGACCGACCTTGCTTTCTATTTATATGGTGACATGGAGGTCATACGCGATGGAATCCTCCAAGAATTGGCGCAGTACCTGGAAGTTGGGATTTAAAAGTCTGGCTACAAAATGAAGCAACTGGTGTACGAAGAGCTCCTTCCAGTCCAGATGCAAAGCGATTGGCTCTTCCCCAAGTGAGCTCTTTGTCATCACCTCGTGAAACTGTATATGCATCTACAACAAAATGTGAAATCGGAGACCTCATGTTTCCAGGTCTGGATGGATTTCTTTAGTCGATGGCCTCAGACCGGATGGCTGGGTGCCAACTCGACCATTCGCGTGCCAACAAGCCTAACGACCTTTATTCCTTCCGAGTTCTGAACTTTGCAAGAGAGTGGGACTCGTGGCGCAGTTACAAGTCTTCGGGTTCTGTGAGAAGGAGGCAGAGATACATAGTGTACTGCATTCAGCATTATGCAACGCGGCTGAGGAGTTCGTTGACAGCCCAGCGGCCGCGCGCAACATGACGCAAAATTTCGCGGATCCACGGTGTCTTCTACCCGTAGAGACCGCGCGCCTCGTGCTTCGTTGAAGCGCGCTGTGCTGCTGTGGCTGGCCCGTGAGTTCGGAACCTCGGCTGGTTGGCTCAGCTCATGCAATTCGCCAAGGAGACAGCAGAAACATAGGGGGCATAATCCTCTTTTCAACGGTACACTTGATGTATTATGTGTCACAGGCTGGAAACACTCATAAATCAGTATCGATTATATCATATTAGAAAGGGTATGCAACGTACTAGGTCACCTGCTGGAAAACCAGCTGGGAGCGCGCATTCTCGGAAAGCGGATGGCGGGTTGATGTGCGCGAACAATAGCGCTGGATACTTGCGCGTCAAGCAACCCTGCGGTCGGTTCCCAATGGCCTCGTAAGACTGTCGGTAGTGGTAGTGGTGGTGGCATTGCTCCACTTGCCCAATTGCGCTCAAGGGCCGCAGTTGATTTGCTCTACGACACCCCTCCCACTGCTCCAAGCGAGGCTTCGTATCCATCATCCACACCACCACCTCTATCTATTACTCGCCAAGTACCAACCTTCATTAATATGCGCTACTCCAAGTTCGCGCCCGACCTCACGCCGATCTCCGAGACCGACCTCATGGCGAGCCAGGTGAACGGCAAGCGCGCGCTCAAGCAGCTCGAGGGACTGCGCTCGCGCTCGGGCCGCTCGCTCTCGACGCCTGGACCCTCTGGCGGCGACGCGACCGCCATGCTACAATCGGGCCGCGTGCGCCAACGTGCAGCGAGTGCGACGAGCCAGGTAGTGCGCGCGGACGGCAAGCCCGTCGTGGACGACAAGTACGGCCGCACGGCCCTCCACAATGCAGTGCGCAAGGGGGACCTCGAGGCCATGCGCACGCTCGTGACGCAGCACCCGGAGCTGTTGCGGTTCCCGGACAACCGCGGCAACCAGCCGCTGCACTACGCGACGAATGCCGGCAGCCCCGAGGGCGCCAAGGCCGTGTACCTGCTGCTCAAAGCCGGCGCGTTCGCGAACGCCGTGAACGACCGCCACCAAACGCCGCTGCTCGTGTACGCGATCTCGACCGAGGACGACAACGACCTCATCCCGCGCTTGCTGCTGCATCACAACGCCAGGCCCAAGGTCAAGGTGAGCGACGACTTCCTGCTGCCGCAGTACGTCGCTTCGCGCGGACTGCTCAAGATCGCGGCCGCGCTGCGCGAGTTCATGTGACGAGTGTGGCATAGGCATGATGTTGTCGTGCATGTTAGATAGAAGCTCGTAAAGCAATGTAACAAAAATCTGCTGTCGCGTATGCGTTAGAACATATCACCATTTTCTACTGGGAAAATGTCAAAATGTGTATGAAAACCAAATTAATTGTCAACAAGGGTACACACTTCAAAAACATCCATAAATTACGTAAATGTTTATGGCTGCTTGTCTCCTGGCTCGGCTTAAGGTTGTAGTCAATTGGCTCGACTTAGGGTTTGCAACTAAGTAGGATCGGTTGAAATCAGGG
>JAADXK010000512.1:0-21342 GCA_023337805.1 Globisporangium barbulae
TCTGCCAGCGTCGACTTGGCAAGCACTCGCGGCAGGGAAAATGCATCCGTTGCCCACTCACAGAGTTCGCGACGAGATAGCTGACGGTGTGCATCGTGCTGCGCGCGTATCGCAGCCTTCTGCTCAAGGGCTAAGCGGACGCGAGTGGCTGTCTTCATGCTATTGCTGATCTCGTTGCTCTCTACTGCTTCGCGCGTGTCTTAAAGTGAGTGCTGCCCGCAGCCGCGCGCAAATTTTGTATGTATTGATTATCGCGATCGATTTAGAGAGGGAATGAATTTTAAGTGGTGATCGGTATTTTGAGGGATCCCTGTACACAAGAGTGATGGTCAAATCCAAAGCACAATTAATTCAATGCAAACGTCATTGAGCTAGAAGTGGATCAGTGACAGTCACTGATATCAAAGGTTGATCGGTGCCGGATCCACTTCCGCAGGCGAGCTGGGACAGCTTGCCCCGTTATAGAGACCCGAGGCGTGTCCTTCTCATGCTGCCTACGAGCTCAAACATATCTTCGTCTAAGATTGTAGTGTGTCGCCAGCAGTTGGTGATAGAGGTGCTACTCACAGACTCCCAGACCTCTTGCGCCCACTGCATTGCTTCAAGAACGTCCACGTGATAAAGATGGTCGATTTCTCTCTCCATGCTTTCTTTCCCAATTTCTAGTGCTCGCCCAAGTAGAGCGTCAAACTGGTCTACAATGTGCCGGGTCTTCAGTTACTCGAGCCTTGCTTTGAATGCTTGAATCACCCCTACGTCCTGTGGCTGTAGATGCGACGTGGTGTTGGGCGGAAGCACCTGGGGGGTGACGTTCGAAAGCGGCACGTTGACTTGATGCGAGGAGACATTGTCTAGAAGAAGTAGAACGTGGCGGCCTTCATCTCGCATTGTCTCATTAAATTGCTTGATCCAACGCCCAAAAATCTCGCTGTTCATCCACCCTTTCGGAGCATTTGCGTAATCCAGACCGAGCTCCTCATCGGTTTTGTTTCCGAAGCAACGTGGGCGATGAGCCGTCCCGATAAAGAGCAGAGGCGTCTTTACTGAGCTGTCGGCGTTGCTGGTGACGGCGACTGTCATGCGCTTCTTGATTTTCTTGCGACCTGGGATGCTGCTCTTCGTCACGCTCTTGTCGGCACTCATGCAGTAAAAATATGCGGTCTCATCTATGTTGTGTATGTCGCGCCTGTCGTAGCCGGACGTGACGCTCTGAAGCCTGGTGCGCCCTTCACCAACAGCAGCAGAGCTGACTGATCCGGCTTCGCCATGAGCGCGTCGCGATTTCAATCCATGCCGCGCCTGAAACTTAAAGAGCCAGCCCTTCGTAAACTCCAGCTTTGCGAGCATGGCGCTTGCCAACGTGGTGAGGTCCTACATGAGCTCACCGCGAATTTTCTCTGCTTTTTGACGGATTGCGGCGCCCGTCACGATCGGAAATTTCCACCGTTCGCATTGGTCGATCCACGCCACTAGTGCCACTTCTAGCTGAGGAGAGTGAGCCTTGTGGCTCGCCTTTCGTGCCGAGTCGAGCGCTTCATAGCGCTCAGGGCCCCTCAGAGCGTCAGCAAGGGCTGATCGTGCGAGCGGACGAGGGAGCTTGAACTCTGCAGACGCCCACTCGCAGAGCATTTGGCGAGGCATGTCCGGGTGCTGTTTGTGGTGCACGCGCAGTGCGTGCTTCTGCACATACGAGAGACGCTGTAACGGGGCCGTCCCCGTTACTTAGGTAGTTACTTCAGGTTACTTTGGTACCTTGCCGGATAGATACGAGACCTCCGGCTAGGTACGCGCCGGCACAAAGACCACGGTCGGCGCTTGCGTGTCAGCCTATCAGAGGCCAGCATTTGCATACGTGGCAGTAAGCGCCTCGGGTGGATGCCCGAGGCGCCGAGATAAACAGAGTCGATTTTACCCCCAATCGCACAAGCTTCCTCCGCAGTGTACGCAGGTAACGAGCGCAGTGGCCCGTTACAGACGCACGCGCTTTTTCTTCATTTTCGTCGTGTGACTGTTTGCGCTTTTGTGCTCTGGTTGATCCGCGAATGTGAGAAGCGCGCCATAATTTGAATGAAAATGCAAAATGTTGGTCAGCGTCTGCAAAAAAAATCCATTTAGTAGGGGTATAATATATTGGAGGTGCCGGTATTTCGAAGGAGGACTGTACCTCGATTGTACAGCGGTTTGTGAGCATAGACATTTTTTCACCAATCATAATCAAAACAGCATATAATTCCACGCGAAAGGTGCAGAATTATGGCCAATTAACAGGTCGATATTTTTCACAAAGAAGCAAGTTAAAACGCTGTGGTTGAAACGCAATACAAAAATATCACTTTTGACAGGGCGACACAAATCGTGAACATGGAATCCAAGATGCGGGAAGATTCATCTCACCCATTTATTTTTTACTCTCCGGCTTTGAAAATAGGTTTTTATGCTTTCCACAACCAAAGCGGTTAGCAAGACCAGTTTGAAATCCAAGGAAATGGTGCGAGGCTCAGAACTGACGGCCGAAGAACGGAACAATATTTTGGCTCTTTGAGCTGAAGATTTGATCGTGCGAGCGACTGTTACTGCTGTCAAACGATCTGTTGATGTGTGCAGCAAGTTGCTATCGACCGCAAAGAACCCCAAGACGACGAGTCAACGCGGAGGCAAGCGAAATATCAGCGGACGAGGCCGACGACACATCGTTCAGCTTGTGGCGGCAGGCGAATTGAGCGCGACAAAGGACAAGCTCAAGCTGTCCTGTAGTATTCGTACAGTCCAGCGCGTGCTTAAGGAAGTCGATTGGGTGGTATTCAAGAAGCGTCTGGCTGAACCAACGCTCAAGAAACGGCACAAGCAACAACGGGTGGCATGGACAAGCGACAAAGCGCTGTGGGACGACGTCAAGTGGGCCACCATCGTGTTCTCCGACAAGAAATGGAATCTCGTCGGCATGAGGTACCAGTGAGAGGACACGCGCCGCCCAGTGCAGCCCGACATTCGTCGGTATTCCGGTGGCAGTTCGGTGATGGTATGGGTTGCGTTCTCCGGCACATCCAAGACGGCGTTGAAGTTCCTGAGCGGCAAGGCGGACTTTACCAAGTACATTTCAACGCTGCGCACGCATTTGCAGCCATTCATGAGCATAGAGACGCAAATCTTTCAGCAAGATAACGCGCCGTGCCACACCGTTAAAAAGCCTTTAAAGTGGAGGAAACGCAGTCTCGTCGTCACGACTGCCGTCTCGATTTGCAGTCAACCACTCGAGATGAAATCTGTTGATGTACTAAATCATACCGATGCCGAAAGCACACGCTTTTTCCGACGAGTGTCTTAATGTAGTAGGTTAACAAGTCACCAACAAAGTCGAAAGTCTCCTGTTGTCTGGCACGAAATTCTTTTCTTTTTCAGAACCTTCAAGCACCATAACTGCAGACTCAATACTTACTCCAGTCTCTAAATGTGCGTCTGGAGACGTCGAACTGGAGCAGCACCTCGCTTTCGCTTAGCCCACGTCTGGCAAGCGACGCCAGACATGTCTTCCAGATGGTGTAGCTCTTTCTCTTCTTGAACGGCGAAACCAAACCCACGTCATCCGGTCTGCTTCTTCTTACTCTCGCTCCATTCTAATTCCAGACCTAGCGATGATGGCAAGCAGCGGCTCAACGCTGCGCTTTTCACCAATCAATTTTCTCGTATTTGATTGGTATTAAATAATTAATTCGAACGCTTTTAATGGCTAAACAAATTTCAGTGCTCCGACAGTTAACGAAGTTAAACTTGACACTCAAACAACGAAAATGACGTTTATTGCTAAAAATCCTGAGCAGATACTCACCGAAAACAATATCTCTGTAATATAATCAAAAGTAGAAAAATTTCCGAAAAAGGGTCAAAAGTTGTCGCTCGCGAGCCAGTTACTATAGGAAAAAAGTGGCTGACCCTTTCACTCAGACAAAAGGGTCAGAAGCCTGTTTTTTATATGGACTGGCCGGGTTTGTCAACGCGACTTTTGACCCTTTCGATTTTTTTTTAGGGTTTTATGCTGTTTATTTTTTTGGTTAGATATGGAAAAGTTGGGTTTTATACATTTAAAGAGGTGAGTTTTGTATTGTGTCGAGGATGGGATGAGAAAGTGGCGATGGCTGCTTTTGCTCTCATTCGAGCTGCTACGTGTGCTCACACTCAATAAGCCGATCGTGAACTGCGTCTCACACGGCACTTGGAGCCTGCCCGCGGGCTACAGATTGTTTAGATTCTCGGTGCTGAGTGCATTGGCACTCACACTCGCCACCTTGGAGGTGAGCTTCGTGGCGGGCAAGACACCGTTCGCGAGCGTTTTGTTGATCCCTCTCTTGTGATTCTTGCTCAGAGGCAGCGTCTTGTCGACGCCGTCGATTTCGAGCAGGTTGATAATGCTTGAGAACGCGTCGAGGAGCTCCAAAGGAGATCTTTGGAGTGGTAATGATGTGGTGGTTACGCAACCAACCTGAAGCGTTTTGCGCACGCTTCAAGCAAAATGTGAGGCGTGCACAAAACGCTGAATCGACGCCCATTCGCTTGCTTCTCGTCTCACTCGTTCCCATTCTCCAATTCGCCACCGAGACCTCAAGTCAACAAACCCTTCGACCTCACGCCCTCACTCTCGTTATTCAGTATGGCGCACAACCATCGCCTCAGCGTCATCAATCTGGTCTTCCTTTAGTGTGCGCCTGAATTGCGGCTCGTGTTCACCCTCCATGCTTGCTTTAGAAATGCGAATGCGAGGTGAAAATGCAATCGTTCTACGCACAAAAAGCGATGTGATTGACACGCATCAGACGCGTCTCATGTTGCGTTACCAATTGAAAGTGGTGACTGGTGTGGGCAAGCCAAGAAGAGTGGATATGTTTGTTGCTAATGTCGTCAATCATATGTGCGTGGCAGGGTGTCATTCGAATGTGCATTTGCGCTTCCCGACGATCTTGTCCATGGAGCAGAGAATGACGAAAAGTCCCACTTCATCCATTTTGAGTTCAAACTTTGAGCTTGAAAGGGTGCGCTCTTTTTCTCTCCATACAATAATCCTGAGCATTATGCTGAAATGTATCTTACGATACCGCTCGCAAACATTGATAGACGAATTCACCTATACTACATAATACAAGCTCAGAGTGATGTTCAAACAGTTGTTGAAGTGCGTTTGCTGGTGTAAATTGGAGGGGATGAGAGCGCAATGGCCAAATGGACAAGGATCCCACGGTAAGCAAGTTTTTTCTGGCTGAGAGTGCCGAAGGAGCGCAATCATGCTGACGCCGATGAACAACGCAACCGTCTCGAATGCCACAGAGTTCCTTTTGACGTCTTCCATCTCCAGCCAAGTATTCATCCGGTTTCCCTCACTGTGGATAGTGCAAATGAGCTCCTCGCACGAGATCTGGTCGGACCAACATGGTAACTATTACTTCTTGCACTCTGAGAATTACAGTCACAGCGTTCCAGTTACAGTACAGTGCACACCCCAAGTTGCCACACGCACTCAGCAGGTGGCGGTGCACCTGTCCACACGCAACGCGGCAAAAATTTGCGATGCCTGCCATGATTTCTCTCAAACCAAATCGGTCGGGAGCGTGGCCTTATGGTCCCTCGGCCTCGCGCAGCACGCCACAGCCAGCGTAATGGTTGACTGAATGCTTAGCACAGAGACACACGAATCTGACACCGCGACATGCTTGAGCGCCAGCAAGTAATACAGAGTTGTCGATAGGAGCTGCTCGCGCGTGCGAGAAAGCGACAATGTCGCCTTCAAGAACACGGTCGCCTTCGAGAACATCAGCACCAGCATTGGCGGCAATTGCGTGTGGAGTCAGCACAGCGCTTCGGTCTGACTCTCATCAGCTCGTTCGTTGTGGGGTCGAAGCTGATTCGGATACTGTATGTGAGACCTCTTCAATTTCGTAACTGAACGTCAAACCTTGTCAAAAAAGACAAACTTGTTGAAAGTTTGTTGCGGAGATCGAGCAAAGAAAGTATTGTGCGCGCAATCCGCAAATCCAATATGTTTAGTGCTCAGACTGCCAATTCACGTTGATGGAGGATAGCGGCAGGAGGCACAAAATGACAAAGAGCCACCTGGTGAAGGGTGGAGGATAAGTAAGACATACACAGGGTGGAAGAAGGCCCAGAGGGACAAAGCGAGTGAGTTGAAGGTCTGCAGGACCTCACAAAGCAGGTCCGTCGTTGCAGCGCAGGGGCTCTGCTCAAATTTGAGATTATCATCGTTGGCGGTGATGTTATAGAGACTGGTTTGATAAACTGCTATACGGACTTATAATACGGTTAAATGTGCCTATATTTTGCTGTTATGATAGAGTTTGAGTCTAGCAAGCAGCCTGTCAAACAGCATGACTGCGAAGAGATTGCCACATCGTCGTGATGTATGTTCAGAGAAGGACCAATACCTCTTGAAGTACACCTCATAAATTCCATATTACAGCGTATTACCATAGATAAAAAGCATTGTGATTATCTAACAATAAAACAATCGTGGTAACGTCTACCATATGAAGGATAATATAGCAAATAAGTGGGTTACCGAGGACAAGGTCTCAACGAGAGCAAATGGGAGGAGCACGTTACAATTTCGGCCCGTCTCTTGCGTCGGGCAAGAGCCGAGCCGACATTACTTTTTTTGTTTGCTTGTTTCTCGCTGCTCTGCCAAGCAAAAACAAGTAACGCAACCGCGCGAGGCAAACAAACAAGCAAGCTCACACCATCTCATGACCTCTTTCCCTCTTCAGTGTGGAGATTTCGAACCGAGCGCGAGAAGAGCAGGCAAGCAAGTAAGCAGCAGGCGCGCCTCCATCCCTCCCTCCCTCCAGTGTGAGTACGAGTGGAGCTGAGCGGCTCTTTCGGAACCAGCAGCAAACAAACCACGTCCGTCCGTCCGTTTACACGCGCAGCGAGTTAATCTTCCAAGCGCGCGTCTCTATCCGTCTCTCTCTTTCCATTGATCCTTCCGCGCAGCTGCCTCGAGTGAGTGAATCCGCCAGTCAGCCAGCCACCGTAGATCCATCTATAGTTAGCACTACCAGCTGCAATCCCAGTAGCAGTTACCGATCTCTCCTCGTGTGTGTGCGTGGCGCAAGTGTCGTGCTAACAAACAAGCAACACAAGCAGCACAGCATGGTCAACTACGGACTCGGGCGGCGCCACAAGAGCAAGGAGAGCGGCAAGGAGAGCTTGAGTAGCCTGCGCGCTACGAACTCGAGCATGGCCTCGACCGCGTCGCGCTCGTCACTCAACGATGCGGCCGCGCTCATTGCGGCAGACGACGCGGCGGCCTCGAACGAGCCGTACTTCCACTTCACACCCGACCAGCAGGACGCGCTGCTCGAGGAGTCGCGCGCTACGGCCACGGCGCTTATCGTAGACACGCTCTCGGGCTTCGACAAGTGGCGCTTCGTCTCGATGAACGCCAAGGTGCAGCTCTTTGAGCTCAAGGAGGACGCGCACGACCGCGTGAGCGCCATGCGCAGCGACGACCCGCAGCAGGCGCTCGCACAGAGCCACACGCTGCTCGCGATCACACGCGTGCGCGCCAAGCTCGACGACTTCATGCGCATCGTGGCCACCGACAAGCGCGACAAGTTCAGGAACCTGCTCACGTGTCTCCACGAGGACGAGGTGCAGCACGCCGACGTCTTCACGGCCTTCGGCAGTTTAAACAACAAGAGCAATAACAGCGGCTACGGCTCCAACAACAACAGCAACAACAATAGCAACAACAACTCGAGCAACGACCTGCTCTCGTCGTCCTTCACGTCCAACTCGTCGTTCAGCTCCTCGCGCGGCCCCCACAAGGCCAACAGCACCGGCTGTGGCGTCGACGTCGAGCAATACGCGATCAAGTACTACTCGCTCAAGGAGCCCAAGGTCGTCAAGTCTAAGAAGAGCGCACGCAACGGCATGACGCCCAAGTTCATCCGCAAGGGCAAGACCTCGTCCACCTCATCCTCGTCTTCATCCTACTCGTCGTCGTCCGACAGCGGCAGCCTCACGCTCTGCGTGGGCGAGTACGCAACGATCCGCCAGGGCAAGATGCGCTCGAGCTCGTCACAGCAGCACAAGTCCAGCAGCAATCGCACGCTGGACGACCACCGCATCGGCATCGTCGCGTGCCACTCCGTGGGCGACCCGCAGGTCACGCGCTACTGCAAGCCGATTGCGTCCACGACAGGCTCGGGCTTCGCCGTCACCTCGCGCTCCTTCGCGCAGTTCTCGGGCATCGTCGTGTACCCGATCGAGTCGAGCACGCCCGGCGAGAGTCTGCTCGAGGTCGTGATCAAGCTCAGCTGCTTCGACCCACAGGGCATCTCGGCGCTCAAGAAGCAGGCCATGATGCAGTACCTCGCGGCGTACCGCCACCTGGAAAACGCGCTGCTTGTGCTGAGACTGCACGCCTCGCCTTTCCGCAAGTCCTCGGCCTGGGTCAAGAGTGAGACGCGCAAGTGCTGCAACGTGTGCCAGCAGAGCTTCCAGTCTTTCCGGCGCAAGCACCACTGCCGCCTCTGCGGCGAGGTCGTGTGCTCCAAGTGCTCGTCCATTCAGGTGATCAAGCTCGCCAAGGCCGGCAAGGACTCGTTCCGGATATGCGACGGCTGTCTGCACGGCGCGGGGGACACGGACAGCGGCAGCATGCAGCACCTGCCAAACACGAGAACCGGCAGTGGTCCTGAACGATCCGACGACGATGACGATGAAGAAGAGGAAGAGGTCGTCGAGGTCGACAGCGAGCTCCAGCCCATTATCCGCCGCGAGTCGCTTCTCCAGAATGACGACCACGCGCAGCAGAAACAGCAGCACATGCAGATGCAGCCAGAGCCACAGCACGATGAGCTTGCGGAACAACTTCAGCAGCAACAACAGGTTCAGCAGCAGACCGTGCGCCGAGTCCCGTCGGTGCGGAGGCCACAGGAACCCGAGCCAGTCGTCAAGCAGAGAGAGCAGTCAGTTCAAGGTGAGAAGCAGCAGCCGGAGCTGGTCCGAAAGCCGTCAGTACAAGAGATGCAGCAACCAGAGCCGCTTCACGAGCCGTCGATGCAAGAACTCCAGCAGTACCAGTCAAAGCCGCTGCGAGAGCCATCCGTAGAAGAGCTGCAGAAGTTCGAGCCAAAGCAGCAGCAAGAGCAGGTGTTTGAACAGGTCAAACCGCAGGTTCAGCAGCATGAGTCACAGCCGCAGCACCAAACTCTGCTCCACAAGCAGCAGCTGGAGCAGCACGACAGCCGCCACAAGCACCACGACCAGGAGCACGAGAAGGCGGTGATGCAGCTCGTGCAGGACAAGCAGCGTGCCGAGTCGACCGCCTCGAGCGGCGACAGCGAGCTCTACGACTCGCGTGGCTTCCTCTCGTCGAACGTGACCGCCACGACCGCGGCGTCGACGCCGCCGTCCAATTCGCCGTCGCCACTCTCGTCGTCCCCAGCGTCGCCCAGTGCCGCCGTGGTGCACAACGACCAGCAGCTCTACGGCACGGTTGAGGACGACGATCACATGAACAAGAACAGCAGCATGAACACCAACGACAACGGCGACCGCTTTTCGCAGTCGCTGCGCTACTTCCACGACTCGGAGTTCGCGCTCGACCTGTCCGACCTGCACCTCGAGAGCAGCAGCAGCAACGCGGCGCTGAAGAAGCCGTTGGCCGTGTTCGACATTGACGAAGAAGTGGACTCGGAGGAAGAGAATGAAGGGGAGGACGAGGTCGAGGAACTCAGCAGCAGCAAGCCCACGACCAACCACAGCAGCAATGTGCAGTCGTACGGCGCGAACTACGACCGTCTCGACGAAGAGGACGATGACGATGATGACGATGACGATGACGACGACATGGTCGGCAACTACGACATGTCGCGCGAGACGGGCTTTGAGTTCCACGACTCGGAGGTCGGCATCAACTTCAACTTTGAGGACATTGAGGAGTTCGACGACGAGAAGTACGAGGCCATGGAGGCTCTCGAGGAGATCCAGGAGATCACGACCACGAGCGTGGCCATGCTGCAGCGCACGCGCTTGCTCGACGAGCTGCGCTGCACGCGGCTTATGGTCTACGACATCCTCGATTCGGCGCGCGAACAGAGCTTCGATTTGATCGCGACCCAGGCCGCGCAGTTCATGAGCTGCTCACTAGCATCCATCAGCTTCGTGGACGACCGCCGCGAGTTCGTCAAGGCCGCGTCGGGCGACCTCATGCTGCGCATGGGCGTCGGAGCCGGTGGCAGCAGCATCCAGGAGCTTCCCAAGCAGCACTCGCTCGCAGCGCACATCGTGCAGCGCTGCGCCGTCGAGGACCTCGACATGGTGCTCGTGCTCGACGCACGCCACGACGAAGCGCTCTCGACTAATTTATTTGTGTGCAACGCGCCACATTTGCGCTTCGTGGTCGGTATCCCGGTGCGCACACGCGACGGCGTCGTGCTCGGCGCACTCGTGGTCGCGGACGATCGTCCGCGCGGAGACATGACCCCCACGGAGAGCAAGGTACTGCGCGACTTTGCCGAGCAGGTGAACGACCTGCTCGAGGAGCGCTGGCAGCGCCGCATGTACCAGCGGCGCGCGGCCCCGGCTCCGGAGCAGATCCAGCAGACGCTCCAGTCGCTGCTCTCGCAGTCGTACCACACGGGCCAACAGCTGCGGCAGCAGCAGACCGAGCGCCAGAACTTCCACCGCAGCATGCCGCTGCCGCGCCAGCACCAGCCGCGCTACCAGCAGCAATCGGTGCAGCCGGTGCACCAGCCTCGTTACCAGCAGCAGCAATCGCTACAGCACCAGCCCCGCTACCAGCAGCAGCAGCGACCCCAGCACCAGCCACAGTACCAGTCGTCCGTGCGCCAGCACAACCAGCAACAACAAGAGCCGATGCACGGCCGCCTGACCATGCAAGGCATTGAATTATAGTTCTACTGTATAACGAGTCTTTAAAAACAACACCATATCACACACACGTGCCATCAATCACATGCAGCACCAGTATATAAACGTTTGGCAAAACATGAAACACTCCCAGCCACCCATTTCCATTATGAAAACAATCAATCATTCGCATGGTGACTTGTGTGTGCATACGTATTACGTGGTATTTGCAGAGCAAAGCGCTTATTGAGGCAACCATTCGGACTGCTGCACCTTCACTTGCTGCTAGTCAACGCACTGCTTACAGGTTGCGCGGGTTGCGGAAGTGCTCGCCGGCGTACTTGGCCTTGGCGCCGAGCTGCTCCTCGATGCGCAGCAGCTGGTTGTACTTGGAGAGGCGCTCCGAGCGGCACGGTGCGCCCGTCTTGATCTGGCCCGTGCTCAGACCGACCGCAAGGTCCGCGATGTAGCTGTCCTCGGTCTCGCCACTGCGGTGGCTCGTCATGACGCCCCAGCCGTTCTTCTGCGCGAGCGCCACGGCGTCCACGCTCTCGCTCACCGAGCCGATCTGGTTCACCTTGAGCAGCAGCGCGTTGCACGCCTTGGTCTCGAGCGCCGTAGTGATGCGCTTCGGGTTCGTGCAGAGCAGGTCGTCGCCGACCACCTGCACCTTCTCGCCAATCTTCTTCGTGAAGCTCGTGTAGTGCGTCCAGTCGTCCTGATCAAACGGGTCCTCGATCGACACGATCGGGAACTCGTTGGCTAGGTCGATGTAGAGCTGCGCGAGCTCGTCGCCCGTGAGCAGCTCCTTGTTCGCGGCGTTGCTCTTGAAGTCCAGATCGTAGTGGCCCGTCTCCGTGTAAAACTCGGATGACGCGACGTCCATGCCGATCTTCACCTTGCCGGCGTATCCGGCCTTCTCAATCGCCGACATGAGCAGCTCGACACCCTCGCGGTTGCTCTGGATGTTTGGCGCGAAGCCACCTTCGTCACCGACGTTAGTGGCGTCCTGGCCGTACTTCTTCTTGATGACGGACTTGAGGTGGTGGTACACCTCGCAGCCCATAACCATGGCCTCGGAGAACGACTCGGCGCCCGTGGGGAGGATCATGAACTCCTGGAACGCGAGCTTGTTGCCGGCGTGCGAGCCGCCGTTGATCACATTGAACGCCGGCACAGGAAGCACGAGGTTGTCGTTCTTGATGAGGTCGGCAAAGTGCTGGTAGAGCGGCACGCGCTTGGCGGCGGCGCCGGCCTTGGCGACCGCGAGCGACACGCCCAGGATCGCGTTCGCGCCGAGCTTGCCCTTGTTCTCTGTGCCGTCGAGGTGCTTCATGAGGTCGTCGATCGCGCGCTGGTCGGTCGGGTCCGAGCCAATGAGCTTGGGCGCGAGCACGTCCTTGACGTTGCTCACGGCCTTGAGCACGCCCTTGCCGAGGTAGCGCGCGCCACCGTCACGGAGCTCGACGGCCTCGTGGATGCCCGTGGAGGCGCCCGAGGGCACAGATGCGCGGTAGATCGTGTCCGAGTCGGACGTCTGCAGGTCCACCTCGACCGTCGGGTTGCCGCGGCTGTCGATGATTTCGCGCGCGTGGATCGCCTTGATCGTGACGCTGCTGGCGTGGCGCACGCCCGTCGTCTGGGTGGCGCGGCCCAGTGGGGCGGTGGCGCGAGCGAGAAGGGCCATTGTTGTGGTGGCTGTGGCTGGGGAGGAAGAAGGGGGGAGTGACTGGTGCTTGGGGGCGCCGATAGGAAAGTGAGGCCCGCGTTGCTTGGGGCGCAGCCAACCCAAGCAGAACGGACCAGCTGGTGCTTGGAGGGCGACAGAAACCCTTTCGAATGTGATCGACCGTGACGCAATTGCTTGACCTCCATATCGCTTTAAGAATCTATTTATAGCTGGCCGCACCTCTAAATGTGATAGTTTCTACTCACTAACTACGAAAATGTATGTGTCGAAGGAAACGATTATCAAGGAAGTCCTCAAACGCAAGGATGTATCCTTCTAAAACATAATTCTAGCAGTTATACTTGACATTTGTAAATGGTACTAGATTCAGTTTTGTTTTTGAAGTTTCTTTAAACCCTTTTAGAAACAATATTTTTGCTCAGCTAACTGTTCTTTATAAGGAGCTTTGACAAGCGTCTTCCTTATACAAATACCAAGTTAAAGAGCAAAAATGAGCTCCAGGAAACACGAACAATCCATGCTTTGATAGCTCATTAAGGCGTTACTACCAATCAAAAAGGTTTTGGATACAGTGCGCACCATAATCAAGGACGTCACTTTTTTTGAAAGTGGATTTTTTTCGTTTTTGGTTTTCGGAGCTGCCTTTAGGGTATGTTATAGAATGCAATAAGAAGGTTCATGTGGTGAAATTTCAGCTCAATCGGAGTTGATTAAGACTACAAGGAGCATCTGTATTAACTTTAAGAGTACGACGAAAAGATAAGGACATACACGAAACGAGTGATTGGGGACGGATACGAGTGCTTTCTTGCTTGTAAAGGATTTGCAGAGTGCTATAAGCTTTGCTGACTGATCTGTCGTTGTCGGTTTTGCCGCGGGGTGACAAGACGATGCAGAAAGCTTATAGCACTCTGCAAATCCTTTACAAGCAAGAAAGCACTCGTATCCGTCCCCAATCACTCGTTTCGTGTATGTCCTTATCTTTTCGGCGTACTCTTAAAGTTAATACAGATGCTCCTTGTAGTCTTAATCAACTCCGATTGAGCTGAAATTTCACCACATGAACCTTCTTATTGCATTCTATAACATACCCTAAAATCTGTGTTGAATGAGACAACATTCTATTAGGATGGTTTTCGAGGCACATTGTGAAAAGCGACAAAATCCGCCACTGGAGACATAGGCAGAGATGACAGAGAAGCCTGTGGGTCGCTAGCGAGTGAATGGAGAGGGTCGAAAGAAGAAGCAGTTCGTCCGCGTCTCCAAGACGTTCGAGTTCAAAAACGAGCTATTGCGCTTCAATCACGGGTGCAGCGACGTTCAGGAGACACTCAATCGCTTCTTTCCTGGCCTGAAAGGAGCCCAGAGGGAGTCGAAGAGAAAGTAGATCTACTTTTGGACTCGCCAGCGCGAGTACATCGAGCGATGCGCACAGGACGCTGCTCTTTCTTGGCAACAACGCGTTCGGCGAGAGGGCCTGGACACGACTCTGTCGCCCCACGCCGAGCAAGCCAGTCGATTGGATTGGTGATCTGCGCCGTGAGGGTGTACCTCTTGCTGCCGCCATGCTGCAATAAAGAGCGAGAGAGGTTACTGAGGAGTGCGGAGTCCCTTCCGGCTCGTTCAGTGCTGCATGGGAGTGGCGGCGAGGCTTCCTGAAGCGTCATGCGTTCTCATTCCGTGCGCAGACTCGCACTGGGCAGCAGCCACTAGAAGACGCAATTCAAGCAGTACGTCATTTTGCAGCATCAGTAGCAGCGACAATGGAGACAGAAGGCGTCGAGTTGGTCTTCAACGCCGGCCAAACGGATGTGTTTTCGAGTACCTGCTGCGGTGGACTGAACGAGAGCGATGCGACCACAATCTGGGTAAAGTGCGGGAAAAGCAGAAGGGGCGACTCACAGCAATGGTTTTGGGTGACCAAATGGTGCGAAGTACCCTTTGTTCGCTATCCTGAGGACGACACAAGCAAAACGGCCGATGCGAAAGATGAGAACGAGCATCTGTGTCACGGTTTCGGGAAGCGGCTATGGAAGGACATTACCCCACTTCAAGACCGACACGGCGTCCAGATCTACGGCAACGTTAGCGCGTGGTGGAACGGGTATCTCACCATCGAGTTTCTTCGCTTCAATTTCGGCCATCGCAAACCACTCATGGTTCCTCCAATCCTGCTGCTTCACGATGACTTTAGTGACCACTGGGTGGCTGCTGTTGTCGAGTACGCACGAAGTTTGAGCATCGTACTGATGAAGATTCCTTCTGGGCTTACATGGATCAGCCAACCCGCGGACGTCGCATGAATGAAGTCGATCAAGAATCGGCTGCGAAAGAAATGGGTCGACTACCTGTATGACCAGCTAGAAGATCATCGCAAACATGCTGATTGCTCAAGATTTGAGTTGGCACCTCCCAACAGATAGTGCGCTGTCGAGTGGACAGCTGCAGCATGGAGCGAGATTACGTCGACCATAATCGTCGCGGGATTTCGCAGGTGTGTGCTCGATCCCTCATACAATAGCAGCGCAGAAGCAGATGAAGAAGACGCGGCGAGCCCACAAAATATGAACGAGCTAGTGGACGATTTCAGAGAGATGAAGTTGCTCGACAGTCAAATCGGAGATTTGACTTCTCGTGATGATGTTTTGAACGAGCATATTCTGTAAAATCGCCTTGCGCAAATTCATTTTGTCTTCGCTTCAGCCTCTCATTGTCCGTTTTCTCCGTTCGTTTTCGCTCTAGAATAATCAACGCTTTTGCAGCGTCACGTGGTGTCTGTTGCTCAAGACTCCTTCCGACTCCACCACTTCGTAGCTGCTGAATCTGTGCTGGTGCACCACGACTTTGACATCGGCGCAGCCTCGCTGACCGCTAGTTGGCTCACACGGTTCCATGGTGCCCGTTTGGTGGCACCATCTTTCCTGGAAACTCATGCCCAGCAAACCCTCACCATATTTCCAACAAATGGACATGCACACACACGCACAACGTCCGCGTTAGAGATCCGCATTCCACATCATAGCTGCGTCGCACTACGAGTGCAACGAAGTTCAGAATTCATACTTGCAGGTCGGCCACGATGGCAGCATGACACGATTTTGCTCCTTCACCTCGGGCTCGGGGACGACGGACGCGTGAGCGTGCGGTCATTGATCGTGCATGTCACGGCGAGGAAGCCCTCAGCGCGCCAGCCGCGCCACATCACCACCGAACCGAGGTCCTGCACGCGTTTGTGCTCGTCCAATTGGCTCGACTTGTGGTCCAACGTCAGCGCTGCCACCGCGCCCGAGCTGCGCACCAGGATCGCGCGCCTGTCGCCCTACGCTGCACAACCTCGGCGGGCGTGCCGTCCTCCGCGTTCTTCCAAGTCGCAATTTGCAGGTACTGTGTGACAGGCATTGAAAGGGTGAACATGAATGGTGGTTAGCTCTCCGTCCGTTGAGCGAGAGAGAGAGTAAGAGAGAGAGCGTTGAATCGCCATACCCCTTAGTCCGTTCGCAGGAACCCTTTCTTCAGCGCGGTGACCTGGTCCTTCGCAAACGACGGCGCGCGGGTCACGTTCAGGCACATAGGTTGGACGCAGTAGCTAAAGTAATGGTGACGACGCAACAGCTTGGATCAGCACGACGAGCCGCTCAGCACTCTACAGCTCCGCATGCAGCGAACGTACTTGGCCGCGCCTTCGCCACCGTGGCCGCTGAACTCGCTGTAGAGCGACTGTGACGCGCTGTCGTTGAGCTCGCCGACTGCGGTGTGGCAGTCTGCCATGCACTGGCGTCGTCCCTGCAAGCAGCGCAGCTGTAACATCCGTGGATCACAGCGAGCAGTTGCAACGCACACAGTACCGGTGGGTAGAGAGCCGCACCTGCAACTTCGACACACCGTTGCGGTAGGGGACGTTTGAGTTTGTTGGTGAACACATCTACTGCCATTTTGGCGCCAGGTTCGATCTGATGCAGCGAGCGCCGCGATGACCGCACACACCAACCGCAGTTGCAACATACAACAACAGCGCCAGTTAGCAGCCGACACAGCACACGCACACGCAGCACATTCGCAGAACCCACCAGGATGCGACGATGGCATTGAGGGATCCGAGCACGAGCACGCAGAGCAGTGCCTGGAACACAACGTTATAAACGCACCATCCGCGCCATCATCTGCATGAAGTTCAGTTGGAGTACTGTGGCCATGACCGCGTACTGCAAGAGCAGCGCTGTGAGCAGTCAGCGCTCGACTCTCATGCTCTCTCACTGCTCGAGTGGCACGCTGTCGCTGCATCATGTGACAGTGGGGAGAGAACGAAGGATGGAACGACGAAGCGCTGACGCTCACCTATTCCTCCCTTTGTGCTGATTCCGTTTGCAATCATTTCTGTAAAAATTGTTTTGGTGTAGTTTACTGAATCGCGTCATTCAATGTCAAATGAGACATCCCTTTATTGTGGTTATCAAATCGGTCTCATTCAACACAGGTTTTAGGGTATAACTCGAAAAAAGTACCGTCCTTATGATTATGGCGTGCACTGTATTTTCGAAGGATACAAGCCATCGTTCTATTTTTGTAGGGTTTGGATGAACGCGTCTTTTTCCATTCTGAAGAACTGGATCCAATCATTTCGACATGCATCGTCGAGCGAACTGTCGCGAAGATTGCACCTGTCTACGATGCGATTTCGCTGTTGGGCTGTCGATTAGTCGATCCAAATTCACACGTAGCCTCAGGACGCAGAAGCTTTTGTCCGTGAATGGGCATTTTCAGAGATTATCCTGTCGCGTTGATCGATTGGAAACATTCCTATCACAGAAAAAGCCATGCGACCTGAAAAAAGATTCAAAAATGGCTAGTGCCTGTCCAGGCATGGAATCCGAGTAAACGGCGCGATCCACAGCATTTTTCTCGCTATAAATAGCATACCGTCCCTACGACGTAGAAGACTGGTAGCGTGTTTGTGGTAGGCCTTTCATTATAATTACGGGTTGATCGTTTAAAATTAATAACGAGCTTCTCTCTGTCCATGTTGCTTGGCGCTTCGTTCTTCGCACCAAATGCTCGCCTGAGGACGCTCTTGTATGCTTCGTGATAGTGGTCGATGGCCCTTTCTTCACATCGTGCATGTACTATAGACAGTTCTTGAACGTTTCTATCCAGGCTTCCGCCTCGGTCTCGGACGCCGCCGACATATATAACTCCTTGTTTCTATCGAGGCGCACGCAGAACGCGTTCGCGTGGCCGCTGAAGGGCGTGCACGCGATTACCGCGTATGACTTGTCCTGTGGCCGCTTGCTGCGCCGGTGGCTTGTAATCATGATGTTGCCGTCCAGCAGCGTCACGTAGCGCTTCTTCCACGAATGCAGCACGCCGCTGCGCAGCTGCAGCCAGCCGCGCTTGTCGCTCGCGCCGGAGAACTCCTCTTCGCCCTCGCTGCTGCTCATCGTGCTCAGTGAGCTGCTTTGGAACGACACCGTCGCCGCGCTGCCGCCATCCTGCGATGACGACGACGAGTTCGTGAAGTTCAGCGGCGTGTTCGATCGGCTCGACGAGAACGGGTACTCGCTCATCGTCGTGCCGCGTAGCGACGACTCCATAAACTTTTTGCGCGGCGCCTCGTCGAGTACTTCGAGCCACTGCATGCGCGCGCCCTGGTCGCCCGCCTGGATGAAGAGCACGCGGCCGCTCGAGCTCGTGACCTTGAGTCCGTATTTGGTCTCATTCGTGAGCTCGACGCTCGCGACGCGCAGCCCTCCTTTCGCTGGCATGTCGAGGCACTGCGTGCCGAGCATGTCGGACGCGATCACGCAGCACTGCGTGTAGTACGTGAGCGCGCGGCCGTGCAGCAGGAAGAAGCGCTTCTTCCAGGTCTTGAACGACGAGCCTTTCTTCCAGAGCCAGCCGTAGTACACCGTGCCCTTGAGCTCCTGTGTCGGGATGTTCATCATCGTCAGGCGCTCGCTGAACGTCGATGCTGTGAGCTTGTTGCCGCCGCGCTGAGAGTTCGTCTGCGATTGCGAGAACGACGAATGCGACGCGCGAAACGCCATGTCCGAGAGGCTCGGGTGCTCCTCGATGCGCACGGGCGAGTCGCCTCTGTTGCTGCTGTCGCTGTTGAATTCCTCGTCGTCGTCGCCGTCGCTAATCCGCGAGAGCTCCGTTGTGTCAATGAACGCTGGCGTCACGGTCGCAAACCCGCTGCGTTCTCCTGCTCGTCTCTCCATTGCTTTTCTTCGTAATCGCTCGTTTGGCCTTTCGGGATCCGTAATCCTCTATACGCGACCGCCTTCAAGTATTCGCACACCAGATGCCACGGAAGAAAGAATTGAGTGAAACGCTCGCCGATTGGATCCGCGACTGCTGCTTGTGCCAGAAGGGAATGTATTGGCTGCTACTGTGGCTATGAGACCGCCGCCGATATGCGAGACTCGTGTTGGGCAGGTCGCTTCGTGTGGCGCGCGGATGGTCTCGTTGTGAGACGCGAGAGCGCCTTCAGAAATATTTCTTGGTTGGACCAACGACGATAGATGGATGATGGGGCGGGATCGTGAGCCGTCAGTTCGTACGAGCATAGTGAACACAAGTGAATGGCGAATCGGAACCCACTCCTTTTTTTGCCGCATTCAACCCTACCCGTCGTCTTAAAATCATTTTTGCAAAAAAAATTGGTGCGAAGAATTTGCTTGGAGTTTGTAAGCGCACTCAATTTGCTGGGGGTTTTGTCTTTGGAAGAGCTTTAGGGAAAATCCAAGAAATGACCCACTTATCTAAACAAAACCGAGCCTTCCATTTGAGCAACGTCGCACAGTCTGATCGATCGATTGATTGACAATTCTTGTGCACGTAAAAGCCACGAGGAAGCAGTACATTATGTACCTCATGTAGGTCTTGCTTCAGCGTTCCCATTTCTTGTTTTCCAATGAGCGAAAACGAGCCAGAATGTAATTACTCACCAAAGGGAACACCGAGAAACGCGATGACTGACTGACTTCCTGACTTCGCGCCAGATTTCCTCACATTTCAAACCCATCGGACGTTTCTGAACACATCTGCAGTGGTTTCACAACGAGGGGCTCTATACCAAAGCAACGACGTGTCGATGAACAGCACAATCACGCGTCTTGAGTCCCAAGTGGTGACGAGCACCACTGTGAATGTGGATGCGCCGGTCGGCGCGATGCGCGCAAGCCGCTACCGCCATGAGCGTCGCCCACGCGAAGCAGTTATACTGCTAGAACGGCATGTAGAACGGCTAGCTCGCCGAGGACGAGTCGTCGCGCTCTCCGAGCAAATACGTTTGCGTTGTCTAGCTTCTCGCCTATGTATCCACACTGTGCTAACGCTCATGTCGTCCTTCGCAGGGGTACGGTATCGAGATCCTGAAGCCCTGCACGGGATCAGCGGACTCGCCACAGCAGAAGGTGTCGCGGCGACGTCGTGCGGGAGAACTCGACCGAGGGCGACGAAGTGCCCGTACTCTACTACCTGCGCAAGGGACTTCAGGAGTCCATCTTCCCGCAGCCGGACAGCAAGTACTTTGAAGATGGCGGCAACGACACGGTCTGCTCGGGCATTGAGCCGGCGCGCGAGTCCAACCCGCTCAAGTTCTCCGTCAAGGTATAAGGCTCGCATTCTTACTCTCGTTGCTTGTGATGGCAGAGCATAGAGACCAAATACGAGGACATGGCGGTGCGCGAGCACCTGTTCCGCAAGAATCAGGCCATGCCGCGGTCCACGGCCGTGGCCATGGTCACGCGCTACTACCCGTGCATCGACGCGTTCGCGAGCGACCTGCACTGCCAACCGGAACACTACATGCCGTGCCCGCAGAAGCTGGCCATGACCACGTGCTACCTGCCCATGAAACGGCAGCAACTGCAACATGGAGGGCGAGTTCTTCAGCCACGGCATGTCCATCGAGGGCGGCCACGCGATGCTGCTCGTGGACTACAACGACGCCTTCCTCGCGCGCATAAGAAGAAATTCATTACAATAATTACAAAGAGCTGAGGTTTGAGGCTTCGTACATGAGAATGCTATGCGAGCTGAGCCACGTTGCGAGAAGCTTACACCATGAAGATGCCGCGCCCGCGTGGAAACATCATGTAGAACCACGCTTGGTAGGGAGTAGCCGACGCACCTTGGTGGATCTGGACGTTTTCACCATTGTCAGTGTGGCCAGCTCATACTGCCGTTCAGCAGTATGAACGAGTCAACCACACAGAACTGAACAAAGACAACAGAAACACGAACAGATGAAAAGGAGCAATGATGTTAGAATAGATAAAAGATTCATACAAAACTTACTTTGTGGTGTGGATGTGGCGCACTGGGATCCCGCGTATTGAAGATCCAACAGGTTGAGCTCGGGTGAAGTGCATAACCTTGATCCTCACATCAACGCTGCGCGCATGGGCATTCAATATGGTGGTGGTCAGCTAAGCAAAAACATCAGATAAAAACCAGGATCATATACGAAAAGATAAAAAAAGAAGATAAAAGTCATCATAGCAACAAACATCGGATAAATTAGCGGATAAAAGGCAAGGAAAACGGATAAACATATCATTGGGCACGTGATGACATACAGTGACGAACAAAACTGCGGAAATGTTTGGTACTTTTTGTTTACAGCTATGTACAGTGCTGCGCAAAAGTCCGTCCGCACCCATATTTAAAAAAAATGTATCGCTGGCAATCATTTTCAGACGCCACCAGCTATACATATTGTGTATAATAACATACAAAAAAGATCTGTAAACTTGAATTAAACTGAAAAA
>JAADXK010000513.1:0-21312 GCA_023337805.1 Globisporangium barbulae
CCAGAGCACATCGCCAAGCTGCTCCAGCTCATCAAGGAGGGCAAGCTCAAGTCGGGCATCGACCCGACCGAGTTCAAGGGTCTCGAGGGCATTGCGGACGCTATCGATCGCATGTACAACAAGGAGAACATCGGCAAGCTCATCGTGAAATCGCCGACTAATTTCCGCGCGCATGTTACGTACCGAGAGCGAAGGATGCGCGCATGCAGACAGGCTGCTAGGATGCGTTGGACAGAGCTCACCATGATCAAGTGAATGCCCGCATTCATCATCAACAAATATCCAGGAGTGAATGTCGCACCTTCAACTTGACATTAAAATTTGTACGGTTTGAATAACCAAATACACACAAATCATGTTTAGTGTATTTTGTCACTAGTAAGGACAGAATGCTTGTGAACAGTTGATGCGAAAAGACTGAACGAAACGTCAGTTGATTTTGTCCATATCGGCTAAGAAACTGGGAAACCCAACCCGCTTCTATTTCTATCTTGTTTGTTTCAACTTGGGGTGAAGCGAAGCAGAAGAAAGTCGAACGCGCCATTCGCAGAGAAGCAGCGGAACGAGAAGGAGCGGAAGATGGCGGACAGCGACAGCGACGACGAGCTCATGAGCCGCCTGACGAGCGCCGTCATGGCCTCCAACATGCGCGCGCGTGGCGAGGACTGCGTGCACTGCGGTCAGCCGCACGCCACCACGCTCTGCACGATCTGCAAGTCAGCGCACTACTGCAACGAGGTGCGTAGTGTGGTGAATGTGTGTGGCAGTCCGTCGTCCTCGCATTCTGGATACGTCGGCGATCGCGTGGCTCTCTTGTTTTCGCTATGGTTCCTATAACCGTGTGTATGTGCGTGCGGTTTCTCAGACGTGCCTGCGCCGCAACGCAAAAGCGCATCGAGCATTCTGCATTACTGGTACGTGACGACGATGGGCGATTTGATTCTGGTGATTACGAGAGCAAAAAGCCTGACAAAGGCGGGCTATGAAATTTGCTTGTATGTGGTGTTTGTACAGCAAGAATGCAGAAAGAGGAGAGCGAAGAGGAAGAGGACTCGTCGGAGGAAGAAGAGAGCGACTCGGAGAGCGAGAATGTGACCCACGTATCCATGTCGCGCTCATCATCGCAGAGCTCGCGCCGCTTGAGTGGGCCGAACAACAGCATGGGCGGCTTCCAGATCCCGGGACTGACGGAATCGCAGATCAAGAAGCTTCTTGAGCTGTCGTCGAAGTCAGAGAACATGGCCGACACGAGAGTGATTGGGCAGCTGCAGTCGCAGATTGAGAAGCTTATGGAAGCGCAGTCGAAAGCGGTCGCGCAGCCGTCGATCCGCGACCGCACAACGTCTAGTTCTGCGCCTGTGAAGCTCAAGGATATCAAAGAGCTGCAGAAGAAGTTGATGGAACTTGAGAAGAAGACGCAGAATATGCCGACTGGAGGCGGCCACATGAGCGGCGTGCAAAGCATCTACCGACCGCTTTTGGTGAAGGATGATCCAGAATTCCGCAAGTATTTTAAGCTCAAGGAGATGGCGATGCCATCCGAGCAGATCAAGGCGAAAATGGAAGGCGATGGAGTGAACCCAGCGCTCTTGGACACTCCAGACGAGGTCTCTCCAAACGACCCTGGCGTAAGTTGTTTTCTTGTTGCTGGCAAGATGTCGTGGTGTTTTCGGCACTGACACGATGGAGTATCTGTGCACGTTTACTATGAATGCAGCCAGCACCAGGTGCTTACATTCCTCTCACTGTTGGAAACGATCCGGTCTTCAAGAAGTATTTCAAATTGAAGAACATGAACATGCCGGTCGACCAGATCAAACTGAAGATGGAAGCAGATGGCGTGGATTCCGACCTGCTGGACCAACCAACTAAAGTGTCCCCTAACGACCCTGGTGTAAGTACTTTATCCCGGGTTGTTACGCTTTGATTCTGTTGACTTACAAATTACTGACTGCCTGAACAATTCTTTCTAGCCGCCAGCACGGACTGAACCGACCCAGTTCGTCGATCCTAACGCGATGAGAATGAATATGCCCGTCTTTCCGGCTGGCATGCTTCCGCAGGCATCCTCTGTTCCGTCGCCACCGTACGTCCCGCTTCTGATCAAGGACGACCCAGTCTTCAAAAAATACTTTAAACTGCTTCAAATGGGAATGCCAGTCGAGCAAGCGAAGCTGAAGATGTCTGCTGAAGAACTGGACCCGACAATCTTGGATCGTCCAGACGATGTCTCTCCGAACGACCCTGGCGTGAGTATTGGTAAATCTAGTTGGGAAAATCTGTTATGGTGCCTTTCTAACCGAGAGTGCTCTGTCTTTTCTGTGGCATCTAGCCTCCCAAGGTCTCAGAAGGCTCGTCTGGGCCTGTTTCGATGGAGCAGCTATTCAGCATTCTTATGCAGCATCAGCAGATCATTCAGAATGGTGCGCTCGCCATATATGTTGCATGTTTTATCAATTTTGACCTAACTTAGTGTGATGCTTGCAGTTTCCAGCGGCGGTCTTCATTCATCTGGCAACGGCCGAAGCCCCAGCGGCAGTGGTGGCTTGGAGAATTTCATGCCACCGAGATCTGTTGAAGATCAAATGGCACGCGAGCTCGCTGATGCAGAGAGCGCAATAGACGACATTTTTGGTGACGAGCAGCAAACAACGAAGGGACTTGGTGGAATGAGCATGATCGAGCAGCTGGAGAAAAAGGCGCGCAAAGACAGCAACAAGAAACTTGTGGAAAACCGCGATGAAGTGAATTGCGCCATCGCTGAGCTCTTGGCAAAGAAACTGTCCACAGACGAGGAGGCAATCAAGTACTACAGTGAGATATGTCCGAAGCTGGAGGGACTTGGGCTTTCGTTGGGCTCGGACGCGGTACAGACGTGGTCAGCAAGGTGCGTTGCTTGGCTTTGTTCGATGCATACATGCTTGCACGTGTTTTCTTCTAACATTTTTTTGTTTTGTGTACAGATTGCTGATCAAGAACAAGGAGACCCGGGATTGGTATTTCTCGGAGCAAGAGCGCCTGGACGCTGGCAAGGCGTACAATCGCTTGTGGTCGCTGTCGTTCCTTGACCGCGACGCTGGCCAATTGATCTCGAAGCGAGCTCAGATCATGAACGCGCCTGTTACCCTTCGCGCAAGTGTGAAGAGCAAGCCTGAACTGATTGACAAGTTCACCCAACTTCTGAAGGACTCAGTAAAGCTCAAGCACAAGGTGTTCAAGAGCAACTTTTACGCCGCTGAGCTGAGGAGACTCCAGGAGAATGGCGTTCCTGAATCGTTCGAAGAGCGAGGGATCGAGCTCATTGATGCATCAACTACGCTTGCAGATGCCGCCATGGATCTCGCTGAGGAAGAGTTCCGTTTGCTCGAGACGACCACGCGCGCGAAAAAGATCCGCGCTCACGCAGCAATCCACGTTGGCGAGAAAGCCATTCAGCTCGTGGGGATTGTCAAGAAGCTTGGAGCCCGTGGCGTTGATGACAGGCGACTCGCTCAGGTCGACAGCAAGGTGAACGAACTGAAAGAGATCTACGTCTCGGGCCAGCAGGAGGACGAAGAAGAGGATGACGTTTTGTAGGAGAAAGCCGAAGACCGTGTTGATTAAATTGGAGAGATGCTCCTTAAAGCCAACACGCATGAAAAGATTTGCAAATTTGTCATCATCATGATTATCTATAATATGGGCGGTCTTCTCACTTCTATGCTGTCGACATCAGGCGCTGATCAAGCTTACGCCTGCTTAACCTGACCGAACAACGAGCGGAAAAGCTCGTCGGCGTCCATCTCTGGCTTTGGGTACGGATCCGGGAACATGAAGTTTTCAAGCTTCGGGTGCACCGTGTATCGAAGCTGACGGCCCTTGCTAGCCTTGCGGTTCACCAGTTTCTTCTTCTTGCGGTGTGTTCGCTGCTGCAGGGCGTCTTGACCGCTGCCGCCACCGCTCTCAATGAACTCCTTCAGCAGCTGCTGGTAGAAGTCCGAGTCGTCGTACATGAGCTCGTCGAGGAGGTCTTCCGAGCTCTCCTCCGCGCTAGTGTTGCCATTGTCGACATCCAGTGGTGCGTGCGCTTTCCGCTTAACGCGCTGCACGTCCGCAAGCACGGACTCAACTTGCGCGAGAATATCCTGGTTCACGGCCTTGAACTTCTTCGCCTGACTGCCTCCCGCCAGGTTGGTCTTGCGTGTGTATGTGTTGAGGATGTCGTTGTACTGCGGCAGCATCGCCTGGTTCGCGTCTTGCGTTTCCTTCCACAGGTCGTCGACGCTGCGCTTGCGCTTCTTACTGGCGTCATTCGTCGATGCAGAAGACGACGTGAGCTCAGGGATGTTGCATAATTTATCTTGGAGGCTCGACACGGCGTCGATGCACGCGTAAATCTGCGCGATGGTTTGCGCTTTCTTCTGGGCATTCGCTTCTTCGTCTTCCTCATCGTCCTGAGGCTCCGCGGCACTCGCAGTCTTCGTGGTCGATAGCAAGCGCTTCGTGTAGATCTGCACTTCCAGACAGCGCTCCCACAAAACCTTCTGGTTGCGCACGTGGATCGCCTTCTCAACAAGCTTGGCGCTGTCCCTGGAGCTCATGAGCTGCGCCGAGTCTTCCTTTTCGAAGCCGCGGATGAGCTTCTCGGCGTCCTTGTCTTCATCGTCTTCGTCGTCGCTCTCTTCGTCGTCAATTTCTTCTTCGTTTTCATCATCATCGCTGTTGTCACCTTCGTTGTCCGATTCGCCGAACGGCTCAGCTTCCGACCACTCCTCCATTTCTGCCTCATCCGGCGAGTTCATGGCGTCATCCTCATCCTCGGACGCAATGTCCTTGCGCTTCACGACCTTGCCAGCGTACTCCTCGCTCTCAAGCGCACCGGCTTCCCAGTTCTTGACGCGCAGCGACGACGCTTGCTCGCGCTGCTTGACCTTCTTGCTCTGGATGCGCTGCTTGCGCGACGTCGAGAGGCGTGCGTTCTCGTTCTCCGAGTCGGACGAGCCCAGCTCCTCACCGTAGGTCACGGCCTTGGTGCCGTCGTCAAAGTCCTCAGCGTCGTCTACGTTGAAGTTCTTGTTCGCCATGGTCCTTCGTTATCTCGCTCAGCTACACGCAGCTCCAGATACGTACACACACGCGCGCGCACCCTTCTCGATCTGGATGCTCGCTGCTGGTTTCGTGATGTCCATGGAGCTCTTCATGTCGTTTCGCACATTTCAGCCAATCAGAACACGCCGAGGCTCTGAACCAATGGTCACGAAAGCAGATTTTACTCGGTTTCACTATGCCACGGTCAAGTTGATGGTCCATCTGAAAACTATCGACGGTGGCATAGTAAATCCAAGTTAAGTGTCCATTTTGTCAAAACACAAGCACAGTTCTGCACACTCGTTTGATTCTCACTCGGTTATTCTGTCCACAAGTGCAGTACTGCGACAGACAGAACACTTCGAAACTGGGTTCAACACGGCAGTGACAGTAGCCAATCTCCCACAATACACACATCAGCATGAGTGGCACGACGGGGCTGCTCTCGGGCGTGCCCGTGGGGCTGCTGGCGCTCTACTTCATACACGCGTTCTTCCTAACGTTTCCCACGACGGCGTACGACAAGTGGCTCTTCCAGATCATCCGCATGCCGCCGGCGACCACAAGCATCTACTACTCGGTCTCCTTCTTCCCGTGGAACCTCAAGCCACTCTACGGACTCATCTCGGACAATTTCCCCATCGCTGGCTACCACCGCAAGTCGTACATCGTGCTCTGCGAGGTCGGCGCCGCGCTCTCGCTCTTATGCACAGGCGCCGTCGTCACGTCCGTGGCCGGTGCGTTCGTGGTCAAGATCCTCGACTCGGTCTTCGAGGCCTTCGCGCAGATCATGCTCGGTATCTTCCTCGTGGACCTGGCGTCCGAGGACGCGACAAGCGTCACGAGCGGGAAGATCCAGTCGCTCGCGAACGGCACCAAGAATGTGGCCTCCATTGGCGCGCTGCTGCTGGGCATCCCCGTGTACAAGAACAAGGCCTTCAAGCCGAACACGGTGTTCTGCTGGACGAGCGCCATGCCGCTCGTCGCCGCCGTCGTGTGCATACTCGGCATCAACGAAAGCCGCACAGTATCGGTGCCGCAGTTCACTACCTATGACCATGAGCGTTATGGTGTGGTACCCATGGGTGCCCAGTCGTTTTGGGCGAGTCTGCGCGAGTCCTGGCGCTCGTTCAGAGTCGACATGGTGTGCAAGTTCGACCTGCTGCTGCCCATTCTGCCCACGATGCTCTTCTTTTTCCTCTGCAGCGCGCTCCCGGGAGATGGCAGCGTCTGGTACCAGTACACGTACTCACTGCTGGAGGACCAGCCCGAGTGCCTGCAGTACATGAAGCTCGCCGGTACGGTCGGCCGCTTCCTGAGCTGCATCATGTACGCCAAGTGGTGCAGCGGCCGCAATGTGCGCCAAGTGTTCTTCGCGTCCACAATCTGCTCCGTGGCCGCGGGGCTCCCACGTCTACTACTAGCGCCCCCACTGCTGGCGCGCGAGCACTTGCCTGTGTCCATCTGCACGTTCAGCGCGGCCGAGTCGTTCGTGACGGCGTTCACGTCCGAGTTCTCGCTGCTGCAGCTGCTAGTGGTCGCCACATTCTACTGCCCGAAGAGCAAGGAGGTGCACGGCCTCTCGTACGCGCTCTACCTGTCGTTCATGGACTTTGGCGGCGTCGTGTCCGGGATCGTCACGTCCGATGTCGTCACGCTGCTCGGTGTCGTCCCGGATCCGATGACGCAGGTCGTCAACTGGGACAACCTCTGGGTGCTCGTGCTCGTGTCGGCGGGCAGCCAGCTCTTCGTGCTTGTCTTCCTCTGCGTGCTCCCTGACAGAGTCAACACGGGCGACGATGTGAACAATGGGGCCTTTGACGTGGGCACGGAGAAGCTGCCGCTGCTGCCACTGCTGCCGCTAGATGGCGCGGAGCGGGAGGTAGGAGGGTCCTTGCGAGAGGGAAGTGGCGGTACCATCAGCAATGACACTGTGCGTGTGTAGAGAAACAAGAAGAATTAATGACATGAAAGGATGGAAATGGAAATAAACTCACAATGTCGACAATGCTGAAAGATAGATTCGCGTGCTGTCTGGTGGCCAAAGAGGTGTTGAGTTCACTAGTTGCGGGCAACCAATCTGCTAATGGTATGCGTGATGGCCATCGAGAGCGGCTTCGTGAAGTTCAAGAGCGATAGTGGTGCGGTGGCTTTGCAACTTCAGATCAGCTCGACGCTGTTGTAGGCGAAGTGGACGAACGGACACGATTCCTGAGCGCGTTACTGCTCGCCTTCACCCTTGCACCAAGGAAGATCTCATGACACGAACAATCGAATGGCCCACAGCGAGAGAGAGAGCACAAGACAGAGAGCACAATGGGCGAGAAGAGATGAAATGCAAAGGTGGTTCCTTTCGTTCATTGGCAGTTGCACCCAACATTCCGATTTTATTCTGTTCCAATAGTTCCACAAATGAGCTGGTGGCGCGCGTCATTCAACCGAATCCGTCACACGACCAAAAGCTTATTCCTTGGCGGCGGCCTTGTCAGCAAGACGCTTCTTCTGCTTGCCAAAGATGCGGGCATCGGCGCGCGCAACGCGCAGCGTCTTGAACACGCTCTCCTCCTTCATCTCCTCGGTGATGACCGCGGTGGTGGACTTGACAACCGAGCGCGCAATCGGGAAGAGCGCACCCGTGTGCTGCACGGCGTTCTTGGTCTCCTCTGGGGACGCGTCGCCGTTCTTTGGCTTGTTGATGTTCTTGCGTGGGAACACGACGAGCTTGGCCTTGTAAGCCTTGAGGCGCTGGACGTTCGCCTGGAGCGACTCGACCGACTTGTTCGTGCGGCGGAAGTCCACGGCAACACCGATCGAGAGCGCCTGCTTGCGGTTGATGCCAGCCTCCTTGAGCTCCTCAAGGGTGAAACCCTTGCCGGCACGGACCTTGGAAGCGTACTTCACGGTCGGGCAGTGCACAGCAGGGCGCAGGAGACCAGCCGCAGGGCGAGGGGCGATGGCGGCGGCCTTAGCCTTGCGAGTCAAACGGCGCGACTTCTTCTTGGCGGCCTGGTAATAGAGAAGAAGAGGTGCGTTAATGGGTTGGTTTCTGTGTCTGTCTGCTGGGGTGACTGGTAGATCCGAGAGAGAGGAGAAAGAGCGTCGGGAAGCTGTTAGGAGGAAGCTGACAGGGCTGCTGAGGTAGAGCTGGATCACTGAGGCGCTTGATGTCTACGGAATCTGTCTGTAGCTGCTAGAGTCGGTCTGTGTACTGAGTTTCGCCATTCAGGTTGCTGCTTGCTGTCAATGATACTGCTTGCTATGCGCCGATCATTGTGGTTTCTCTCGTCCTGTTCGGTCTGCCCGTTCTACTGTGTGTTTGTTGTGTCTGCTGCGACTGCCATTCATCTTCACTGTGTTGCTGCTCTCCACTCGTCCACTCGATCGCTCTCATTCTCTTCTCTCTCGATCGTACTCGTCATGTATGCTGTAAACAGGTTCTTACCTGGTCGAACCAAGTCTTGATGCGACGCTGCCAGTCCTTGTGGAAGTGGCCATTCGGGATAACGTTGTTGTGCTTCACCATTTTCGATTAACTACAGTCATACACACCACAGTCGCGTTAATAAAGCCGTCCTGTTCATCACCGTCATGTCATCCATGCCATCCTGCTCTTCCTTGCCTCCCCTGTGCGTGCATGAGTGTGCGCGCTCATACAGCACGCTCTCACCCACACACACATTTGAGGCGCATATTGAGAGACAGTCATGGAGCGCAAGCAGCGGCTGCTGCCGGGTGGCTGCATTTACCTTCGCGTGAAGTTATTCCGAAAGTTGCTGTCAATTTGGAACTTGGCGCCTCTCGATGGCCGGCGGCAAGAACGGCGCAAAGAGCCGAAGAATTGGTGGTTCCCCAACGCCAAGGAGAACCAGTCCTCTCGTTCACTTGCCTCCAGTATGCCCCAAGAGACCTATACCCTCGACCGAGGGGGTCTCCTCAATGTAAAAAAGTAGTGTGGACCACGTCAGACAAGGCCTTTTTTGAAACAATGCAAAAAGGATTACTATGTAAACCGGTACATCGTGGAAGACAGTGAGGAGCTGTTTGTTTGGATTGACCAAGAGCGGGACGTTGGAACAAGGGGAAACGCAGCATGTTCGGCTCGCAAGGTGCGTGGAATCTCTCTCTCACACTCTCTGTAGCTGTGTATACTGTATGTGTGCGAGTGCATGTCGTTTGCATTGTATGCAGGTGCGCGTGTGTGTGTCGTGCTCTCGTGTCCTCTGCTTTCCTCCAGGGCCTTTCAACATGCGAAGAGAGATCCATTCAGCTTTCTCTCGCGGCGTCTCAAGCTGCGCGTTTGCGTGGAAGGGTCTGGCGGAGAGAGGGACGTGGAGTGGAGCTAAAGAACGCCCACGCGCCCATGCATATAATGATGTGTCTCTTTACGTATGTGTGGTTGTCGATAGCGTCTCGCTTCGTCGTTAGTGTCTGCTTCTTCTTCTCGCCGCGATGTGTAATTTCTCTTATGTGCGTCTGTGCGGGAATGAACCGGAACGATTTCGGTCTTTGTCTGCTTTCCAGGAAGAGGAGGAGGGGGCGGCTTTGGCGCCCCGATCACAGCCCCCGCGATGGGTCTAGGCAGCAATCCGTTTGGTCAGCAAGGTCAGTGTCTTCTTTTTGCCTCCACTGTGTTCTGCTAATGCTACTGCAAGACAGAGTTTTCGCGACATCGTGCTAAATACCCGCGTCATTTCTTTCGGGGTCTCTACACTACAGCAGTTACAGCTCCGACAACCAGTACAACCTTCGGTGGAACGGCGGCTCACTCACCGGCGCCAGCGTTCGGTGTGAGCAGTGGCTTTGGCGGCTCAGCGTCATTTGGTTCCGGTAGCAATGGCAGCATCGTCAAGCAGAGCAATCCGTTTTCATCAGGCAATGCGAGTGCATCTTCGTCTACCACGACCACCTTCGGCTCGTCATCTGGCTTCGGCAGAGATTCAATGGGCGGCTCGCTGCCGCCACCAGCAACCACGTTTGGCGGAGCTGCTGGTCCTTCGACGGCGTTTGGCAAAAACAGCAGCAGGAATGACCGAGCGCCACCGCCTTCGTTTGGCAACAACCGTGCGAGAAATCCAAGTTTCGACCCCTCTGGCGGTGGCGCTTTCGGGAAACCGCAGACTGCCTTTGGAGGTGGCGGTGGCATTGCTGCCGCTGGTAGATTCAATGGAGTTCCTTCACAACCGCCACTGCCACCTCCAGATGCGAGTGGCGATGGGTTCTCCTTTGGTGGAGCTGTTGGACCCAAGGCTTCTGGGGTCTCCACAGCATTCGGTCAGCCAGCAGTTCGCTCGAAGAAGAGACTGCCGCCGCGAGATCCGATGGCTTCGTCAACACCAGTCGCCACAACTTTCGGCCAGGCGTCTGGGTTTGGAACGCCAGCGCCATCGCCTAGTCCGTCGCCATCGACTGCATTCGGGAACCCAGCGGCGGCGGTGGATGTGCGGCGAAAAGCTCCCGTGCAGATGGTGACTGGGGACAATCCGTTCGGCTCGGGCGGGTTTGGCTCTAATGGTGCTGGTACTACTACAGCTAGTCAACCGCCTTTCGGAGGTGACGCCAGTCAAACGGCATTCAGACAACCAGCAACTCGCGTTCCTCTAGGTGGCAGCACCGCAACTGCTTTCGGGAAAGAGCGAAAGAAACCAACGGCAAACCCATTTACAGGCGGACCAGGCAACAACGGAGCTGGCGATGGTTTTGACGGTGCAGGCGCCGGTTCCCTAGAAGCGCGACTCAACGGAGGTCCAAAGAAGCCGATGGGGAAGAACAAACGCCTTCAGAACACGCCTGTGGGCAACGGAAGCGGGGGCATTGATCCCACTGGCATGGCGCCGTCCAAGAAATTCCTGCCTCGCAACGCCATCAGCAAGTCGTTCGCGGGGGACAGCGACACGGACTCGGGACCGTTTCCTCCAGAGACGAGTCCGTCCCAGCCCACCACGAGGAAGAAACCGCTTCGCACGCTGGCCCCAGAGTTCGTGTCAACTCCTGCTGCGTCCCCTGTGGGCGACTTTGGCAACAACGACGACTCGAAGGCGGATTTATTGTCGGCTGTGAACCTTGATGGAACGTGCATCGACATGTGCAGCCCCGCCGAGAGAGAACTTCATATTCGCGTGGACGAGCTGAGTGTGTTTGAGAAATGCTTCCCAGACAAGCCCGGGCGTGAGAGCGAGTTGATCATCAAGCGATTCCAGCGCAGTTCAGCGGACCACAAGCTGGACATTCCATCTGAAGTGCGCCCTCCTGGCGTGCTGCGAAGCACGCAGCTGTACATTGAGCAAGAGATCATGGACCGAGACCGAGCTGGCGTCGATCCGCGTCTGAACCCGCCACGCGTGCCCGACATCATCGAATTGTACAACTTCTGCTGGGATCGCTTCCGCATGATCCGCAAGGACTTCGTACTGCAGAACTACCGAGGCGCGGGTGGACGCGTGCACCCGATCGTGCTCGACGTTCATGAGCGCGTGGCTCGGTATCACATCTTAAGCGAGCATGAGCTCATTGAGGTTCCCAGTTTCGTTGCGCAGCAGAACATGGAGCAGCTCGGACAGACGCTCAAGTCTCTCAATGAACTCTACGATGAGAGTCGCAACATGGGCGACCCGGGGTATTTGAGCCCATTTGAGCCAGAGTTCCGCGCGTACTTCATTCTCTGTGCGCTAGACAATGGTCGCGGGCTTGACGTGCTCAAGTTTGTGAAGGGCCTGCACAAGTCCATCGTCGATAGTCCGCAAGTCAAGTTCGCGATGAAAGTCTTCGTCGCGCGCCACACGAGCAACTACTACCAGTTTTTCTCGTTGCTGCGCCAGGCGACGTACCTCCAGTCGTGTCTGCTCTTCCGCTACATCCCGAGCATCCGATCGAGTGCGCTGCAGAGCATGAATCGCGCGTTCCGCAACCAGCCGTACCCGCTCGTGGATCTCATGGAGCTCCTCTGTTTCGACGATCTCGAGCACGCAGGCTCGGTGTGTCAGCAGCACGGGCTGGACATCACGCAGCATGACGAAGACGACGACGAATCCATCATGGTTCAGTTCGGCGGCGACTTTGAAACAGGTGCAAAACATGAGGATGTGGTAGTCGCAAGATAAATATTGTGGTACTGACATGCGGTTTTTCTTGTGATACTTTAGAGATCCAGCTTCGGAAGGACAAGCGACCTCTTGAAGTGAGGTGCTCTCATGTCTTCGTCGGCCAGAAGCAAGGGTGCGTCTGTCGGTGCCTGCAGGTTGAGTCTTTACTTCACCCAGCTTTACTAACTCTTGTGCGCCACTTTTGATATCTGTAGAGAGTACCTGCGAAAAGACATCTGTCGTGGCGTGACTGAATACTACCCTGAGGAGTACCCGCCACTGAGTCACCTAATTCAGGAGCTTGAGGCAAAAGAGCGCACCAGACTGTACCCATCTCGCCCTGCGTACGAAGACGAGTACTCGTCGTTCGCCAACTATTCGGCAAGTTTCGTGCCACACCAGCAGCAACAGCAGTCGTTCAGCAGCACACCAGGGCTGTCTGCGCAGCCAGCGCACCGTGCTCCGTCAGCTCAGTTCGGCTACGAAGCAGCTGGACAAGATCATCAACACGCTGAAAGCAAAGACAACAAGATGCTCGAGTTGGAGGCGATTGCGCGGAGGAAGGCGGAGCTTGAGTACAAACAGTACATGGCGGTGCAGCGTATCGAGCAGCTTCAACGAGAGAAGCAAGAAAAAGCGCGCCTGGGGCAAGCAAAACCAGTTTCAGTGGCTCTACCAACAGCAGCAGCACCATCAGCACCAGCTCCAACCTCGACCAACGACTCGGCGCTCAAGACAGCCGAAGAACAAGCTCGCAAGAATGCCGAGGAAAAGGCTGAAGCACTTCGTCTCCAGCAAGAAAAAGTAGAGGTCGCTCGCGAGCAAGAGAGGCAAATGCTATTGCGGAAACAACGTGAGCTTGAGGAGCTGGAGAAACGACGAAAGCAAGAAGCTGCTGCCGCTGAATCTGCCAGACTGGAGAAAGAAGCCGAGTTGCGTCGCCAGGCAAAGGCCGCTGAGGAAGAAAAGAAGCGACGTGAAGATGAAAAACAAGCAGAAGAAGTGAGACGGAAACTGGCAGAGGAACAAGAGCGACAGCGACAGCACCAGCTTGCTGAAGAGCAGGCGCGAGTGCGACGTGAAGCCGCGCTTGAAGCGAAACGACTAGAGCAACTTGCTCGGGAGCTGACTGAGAGAAAGCGCAAATTGCGTATCCAGAAGCAGATCAAAGCGATGCAAAAGCTGCGTTTCCACATGTGGATGAAGTATGTGAAGGCGAGCAAGGCGCTGCCAGCTCCAGTAAAGATCGACGCGTCACGATTTGTTGCTGGGGCAACAATGGCCCAATACAAACCGAAGAACACGATCCAGTGGCTGTTCAAGAACGAACAGGCGGCGGCGCAAATGGGCACGAGACTTCGCAACCCAAGTGAACTGATCAAGATACAGAGTGCTGAGCTTGTGGATGATGCATCTATTCCTGATAGCAACTGGAGCTCATTAGATGTTCTATCTCTTGTGGGACCGCACCTTCGCAGCAAGAACCGAGCAGATTCATCATCATCAGCGATCAGCTGGAAGCTTGTGATTGGAGATCTCGTGGACGACCAAAGCTCTTCCTTTGGCGTGTGGTGTGCCTTCAAGCTCGGCATTTTGGTCAGTGGCAGTGGTGCGCCGTCGTCGCCGTACCAGATCTTCCAGTCTTCTTCACAACAGATGGGCGAAGCGGCTGCTTGCTGCCGCTACCTCGATGCTGCTTCGATAGACAACGCGAGTGAGCAAGCACTCGAGAAATCCAGCTTGGGTGGTGTATCCGCTCTGATTCTCTCAGTGTCATTGAGCGAAGTCCAAGACTCTGGGAAGCGTCAGCGCTGGCTGCAGCGTGTTGAGAGTCTCTTTGCAAGCCTACCCAAGCAGAGTCAGGTCGTCGTGTCGGTTTTGCTGTTTGCGAATGTCGATCCGTCCGCAACGTCGCGTCGCACTGTTGGAGCTCTCGAAGCGTCAATCCGCCAATTGTACGCTCGATTCGCGCAAGTTGTGGACGTGGACTTCACGCTGGTGTCGGGCAGTGAGAGCAAGCAGACGCTCACTGAACAGTTGGTGCAGGTACTCGTGTCGCTGTCAAAGCGATCAATCGCGTCACCAAAGTTTGTGAATGTCGGCTTGAAAGAGCTCTTGGAAGGAGGTCTCAGTGTTGCAATGAAGCAGTTGAAGTCGTCTTCACCTGTCAAGATCCAAGAAGAAGCGCGATTAGCGATTCGCAAGATCCACGAAGAACTATGCTCACACCAGCAGCAAAGGGCACAAGCGAGTTCCCTCATCCCAGAGCTGCAGAACATTGTCAGCACACCAGAGTTCGAGGATGTGGACAGGCAGTGGCACGAGGCGGAAAATGTGCTTTCCGTCCTCGCGGCGATGCAGATGGAGGCGTTGCCAACGCAAGTGACGCTTCAGCGTGACCGAGTCTGCAATATCTTGTTCGCCAAGATCGCCAACTTTGTTGACCGACTGTTTGCGTCATCGCGAGGAGGAAGCGCTTCGGAAGTGTCGACTTTCGAGCTAAAGAAACTTGTTTACAACCTGCTCGTACCCGTGCACGACCAATTCATGAACGAGATGCAAGGGTCGTTCGTCCAGTCTTCGATCGCCACGGAAGCAGCGAGTGCGCGCCTGCCATGGAAGCAGATTTTCCTTGAGATCTACGGCGCGTTCTTCGAGTCGCTGGGCGATCTGAGTGTCAGTGTTCCCGCGAACTGGCGCTCTCAGCACTCTCATGAGCTTCTTGCCGTGGCGAATGACGAAAAGTCGATGTTCGAGGCTGAACCAAGAGCTCCATTCCAAAGAGCCCCAGTGTCGAATGGATTCGGCAAACTCACTCTACCGTCTCCAATGGTAGCTTTGTCGCTTAAGAGTTTGAAGCGCAGCTTCGGCGTGGCCCTGGGGTCGTCGTCATCGTCATTGAAGCAGCAGCAACAGCGATTCGATAGCAGAACGAAGCTGCTGAGTCGACCAAAGAAAGAAGACGACGCGCGACTCCGCCGCCTGCGCCAGGAGATCTCGCGCGAACGAGCCGCGACCTCGAGTTTCCAGCAGCTGCTGCGGCGCGAAGTGAACAAGTGGGACATCGCGGATTTCCCCGGCGGCTCGCTTTAGAGACAATCAAGAAGACAGCCGAGTCGAGTGTTGGTAAGCGACTATAGCTCTCTGTGCTCCGTAGTCTGAAGAGGTAGAAACATAGATAAAGAGTGCGGTTCATGGCCACCCCAGACCTCTGCTCAATGCAAACCAACTTGCACAAGATGAGTTGAACCTGACAAGAGCCAATCTCACTTTAGTGACATTACGCTCACTAACGAAATGTAACGTATCAAGACATGTCGCTAAAGCGAGGAGTCGCAAACGTGCCTTCTCAGTGAAATCAACGACAACCCCAGAACTATTGACGAGCATGACTGAGCAAGACGCGCTCACGCTGAACGAGCTGCCGCCCGTGCTGCTGGCGCAGACGCTTGAGTTCGCAGATCTGCGCACGCTACTGGCGCTCGAGTGCGCGTGCACGAGCCTCCAGCAGCTCATTCGCGACTTCCGTACGTGTCTCGTCGCCACAACAAATCGCAAGCGCAGTCAGACAAATGTGTGCCATCTCGTGTGCGAATCCTAATGATGGACTGCCTGTGAATTTGTGCCGCAGATTTATGGAGAGAGCTAATGCAGAGTACGGCACGCGTCGCAGGACGTGATGCCCACGGCCACATGGATAGTAGGCACTGGAAGCGGCTCGCGCAGCTCGCGGCCCTGCCCGCACAGGCCGGGCTCCAGCTGCTCGAGCAAGTGCGCGGTGCGTTCCGTCGTCGCACAACAATATTATTGTTGTTTATTTGCAATGTTGTTGCGTTTGCCACTATAGCTGACACATATGACTGCCATTGCTTGAACAAATCAGACTGCTCGTCGGTGGACAACCCGGGCGAGCGGCCGGAGAACACGCTCACACGCTCGTCGTGCGAGCGCGAACTGGAGTATTTGTCGCGCAGCGTGCTCGCGCAGCAGCCGCTCATTTTCCACGAGTGGGCGCGCCGCATCCAGCACAAGTGTGGTTGCGCGCGCGGTGCTCCCTGCTACTGGAGCACGTATGTGTCCACACAAGTCTTGTTTGCTGGTGCTTTGCGGACTTCTATTCGATGACTGACTTGTTGTTGTGAGCCTTGTTCAATACAGAGCCGCGTCGTGGAAGAACTCGAGCGTGGACTACCTGGAGTACCGCATGAGCCGCGAGTGCCTTGTGAGCAGCGTGCGCGTGGCGCCGTACCGCGTGTTCTGGTACCCGGGCAACCCGACGTACTCGCCCCTGCAGCTCTCGTTCTCCTTCCACGAGCTCCTTGTCGATGACGAAGACGAAGACAATGAGTGGATGGACGAGGACAATGGGCGACACATGGAGACGCTCGGTCCAGCGATCTTCGAGTCACCCGTGTACGACGCCATTAATGACATGAAGGTGCTAGGAGTTTCGTGGTAGCAGGTTGACCCAGGTTGAGTTAGTTGCCTTGCTAACTCTTGTGATGTCATTTCTTGATACAATGCCACCAGATGCAAGAGTTTGAGCTGCCGCGCAAGGTCTTCCTGAGCCGTGGCGTGCTGCGTTTAAACCTGATCAACCGGCAGCAGGATCTTGGGCCGGAGATGATGGCCTGGCATGAAGTCAACGGCCTCCCGCCGTTCTACATCTGTCTGAGCCACGTCGGCGCCACCGGACGGTGCGTCGAGATGGAAGACGAGTACTGAAGGCAGCAGCAGCAGCAGCTCTCGATTCTATACTGCGTATGTGAATGTGTTCTCAATATGTACAGTCTTTCTCAATCACAACCTCTATGCCTTAATGGGTCGTTTCTCGCTATTCTTGATCAGCACCCGACTGCTTTGGAGAGTCTAAATCTAGTTGAGCACTGACAAGCCTCATCATTGGCAGTTGTCGCCACTATCGATCGATCGATCGCCTTCACGTCGTTGAATTACCAAGCGACAGCTTCACGTCGACATCCTCCGATGCAGTATGAGAGCGGCAACAACGCGTCGGGTTACAGCAGCGCTGGAATGATGAGCCACCAGTCCTATCAGTCCAAGCAGCAGCTCCAGCCAAACGCCAGTTCGCTGCCTGTGATTGACCTCGAGCACACAATTGGCTTCTCGGCGAACGTGCCCAATGCAATTCACTACCACCCCTCAGGGCAAGAATACCTGTACCCATCGGGCGGCTCGATCCTGCTCACGTCCTTCCAGGACGCGCACAGCCAGCTCTTCCTGCGCGGCCACGACGCGCACATCACGTGCCTCGCCATGTCCAACTCGGGCCGCCTCCTGGCCTCCGGCGAGCGGGGCAAGCGCGCCGACGTGCTCATCTGGGACCACGCGAGCAAGCGCCTGGTCTTCCGACTCTCGGAGCACGACGCCGGCATCGCGGCGCTCGCGTTCTCAGACGACGAACGGCTGCTCTGCTCGATCGGCTCGCCCGAGGACGGTCCCCGGCTATACATCTGGGACGTGCTCACGGGCAACATCTGCGCGACGCACCAGAAGCTCGCGGCGATCGTCACGTGTGTGGCCTTCGGCGGCATGGCGCGCGACGTCAAGCGTCGCGACACGGCGTGCTACCAGTTCGCAACCGCGGGCCAGCGCATGCTGCTACTCTGGGTGCTCAACCCGATGAATGGCGAGTTGTCGCAGTCCAAGATCGACCAGAGCGTCGTGCGCGACTACACGTGCGTGCAGTTCTCGCCCGACCGCGAGACGCTCGTGGCGGGGAGCACGAGCGGGGACTTCTCGGTCGTGAATGTCAAGACCAAGCGCCTGGTCAAGAACGTGCCCGCGTGCTCGTGCGGCATCAACACCATCGCGTTCTTCAACTTTGGAGTGCTCGTCGGTGGTGGCGACGGCAGCGTGCTGCACTTTGACCTAGACTTTGTCGACACGTGCCACGTGACGCTCGATGGGCCTGTGACCGGGCTCGCGCTCAATGCCGCGCAGACCGAGGCTGTTGTGGGTACCCAGGCCGGCTCGATCTTCTGCCTCAAGCTCCTGGTCGCCCAGCGGTTCCTGCATGCGTCGCTGCTGTTCGAGAACCACTCGAACGCGGTGATCCAGGTGGCGTACGCCTCGGGGGTCTCGGACCGGTTCGCGACCGTGTCCCGCGACTGCACAATTCGCATCTGGGACGCCTCGGACTACAGCGTCTTGACTAAATGTTTCGTGAGCAACGCGGGCATCCCCACGTGTCTCCAGTACTCACTCGACGTGCTGCTCACGGGCTGGACGGACGGCTCCATCCGCTGCCACAGCTCGGACTCGGGCGAGCAGGTCTGGAGCATCGACAACGCACACACGGGCAGTGTCACAGCGCTTGTGCTGAGCCACAACCAGCGCTTCATCGTGTCGGCGGGCGTGGGCGGCGAGGTGCGCGTGTGGGACATCCGCAAGCGCGACATGGTCTCGCACCTCAAGGAGCACTCGATGGTGGTGACGAGCCTCGCGCTCTACGAGGACGACATGCACGTGATTTCGTGCAGCCGCGATCGCAGCATCCTCTGCTGGGACCTGCGCTCCGAGCGGCGCATCTCGAGCCACATCCAGCGCATGGGCGGCATCAACACGGTCGCGCTCTCGGCCAACCAGAAGCTCGTGCTGAGCGTCGGCCAGGAGAAGCGCATTTCGTTTTGGGATCTGCGCATCGACTCGCCCGTCAACATCATCCAGAAGGCGCATAATGAAGAGGCCACGTGCATCGCCGTGGCGCACAGTCTCGAGATCTTCGCCACCGGCGGTAACGACAGGCTCGTCAAGCTCTGGGACTGCAACACCGGCGAGCTCATCATGGACGGCGTAGGGCACTCGGGCAACGTGCGCAGCGTAGCATTCAGCCCCGACGACCGACAGCTCGTCTCCGTGGGCGACGACGGCAGCGTCTTCATCTGGAACGTATACACCGAATGACTCGAACATTGTTGCAAAGCTGGAGGTGCATATTTTTCTACAGATCTCGAATAGAATGATCGACTGGCTACCTACCCTTCATGGACGCCCATGCATCGCCTCGACACTCGAGTTGCACAATGTAACAGGGGCATCAGGCTTCGTACAGAGATGTATGCATCCCCAGCGATGGCCTTTGAAGACTCAGGGTTGCCCTTTGGTGTTACGCTATCCTCATTAGTTTCGTACTGGAAGAGAGAGAGAGCATTCAAGTACACGAAGCTGTTAGTGTAAGGTCACACTGGTAGGCGCCACGCACGCACAGCGGTAGATTGTGTGCCTCATGAGCCCTTCATTGAGGTGTCGTTTTTTGGTGGACAGCCACAGGTTTGCCACTAAATCAATCATCCGATATTTCTCAGTAAATATCCGACAATACTGCACAACTCATTTCAGAGATCTGAGTTTTCTGAAGAGCTTTACACGCGAATATGGATACTCATCGAGGAAGGACAATGGAGAGTGCTGTGCCGCCGCTGCAATGGAGTGAGCGCCCACGGCCACCGCCGTCTTCTATTGCCACCCATGTGCATGACTTCTCGCCTTCCGTCCGCAGGCGCAGTCCTCCGCGAGACCCCCGCCTTCATCCGCCTCTCGATCACGCCCAGCCGATTCCCACTTCCCACTCTCAGCATGTGTCGCCAATTCATCTTCAGCTGCCTGCTCCGCAGGGAACACGGCACTCCCATAAACCACAGACTGGCATGTCAACCAGCGCAAGTTCAATTCGCAAATGTGATAGCAAGCGCAAGACGCTCATGCGCACACGAGTGATCCCGCTGGACGAGTTCACACAGCTCCGCGCGCGCAAGCTCAAGATGGAGAAGGCGGAGGGCGAGGCCGTGGTGCCAATCCCCGTGCCACTCAAGCCTGGCGAGAGCGAGCGCGAGTACGAAGCTGCGATGCACAAATGGTTACAGGGGCGAGGCGTGTTTTTGAAAGATCTGCGCGATGAGCCTCTGCGCGAGCGTACGTATCGTAACGCGTATGCGGACTTGCGAGCGAAGTCAACGGACCATGACCACTACCAGCCGCCGAAGAGCAAAAGTGGCGGTAAAAGTGACTACGAGGCACGAAGAGGAGCCACGCACGATGGGCGCAGAGAAGGGTATGCGAGGAAGAGGAGCCTCTCACCGCACTCGGACAACTACGACCGACCGCCGCACAAGGTCTATGTGGAGCATCATTCGCAACAGAGCAGCAGCAGTAGAGATCACCAGTATCATGGCTATTCTACGGCTTCAAGGCGATCTCCCTCCATGTCGTCGCCAAGTGAGAGGGCAAAACAGTGCAGAGCCCAACTACCGGCTGCTAATTCATCGTTTTGGGCGTTCGTCGCCGCATACGTGGAATGCTACTGCTTTGACTGCCTGCGAGATTGGAACTCGAAGCTTACTGATCGTCTCGAAGCGCTGGAGACCAATGTGCGGGATTTGCGGAAGCGTGTTTCAGACGATCCCACAGCGGTTGAAAAGAGCGAGAGTCACCAACAGCCTTCGTCGCAAGTAACGGAGAATGTTAGTCCGAAAGAACCCGGCAGCAGCGGCAAAGCTGCTATCGATGGCATAAAAAACCCCAGCAGCATCAACGCTGGCACCGATGATCAGCAGCAAGAGCCAATCACAAAAGCTGCTGCCGAGGCTGCATCAAGGTCAGTATCGACTTCTTCGTCATTCAAGAGCACTTCTGCATCAATTGACGCACAATGTGTCAGTGAAAACGATGGCGAAGCGAAGTCGGACCTAGAGGGTGTGGACATGGGTCCCGCGTTGTCTGCTGCTTCAGGAGACTCACGATCGCTAATACCGCCAACTGCAGCCTCGAGCACCGCGCAAAGTTGTACTAGTAGCGATCCGGTCACGACCGCATCTACACATAACGCAATGAAACAAGTTGGTGGTGATACGAGCGATGCTGAAGCCACGCCATCTACAGAGACACAGTCTGCAAATTCCGAAAGAGTCCAGGTTGAGACCCAAATGGAATACCAAGCGGCCGCCAACCCAACAGACTATGTGGCTGCTGACATATCAGCGCAAGGTCCAATCGCTGACCCCAGTGCTCATCAGCTGATGACTGAGAAGTCTTTAGACGAGCTGATGATCGAGCGCTCGGTGAAAGCGCAGATGACGAGCGAGTACGACTCGCTCAACCAGCAGATCTTGAACAACGAGAAGATCTTACAAGACGCTGTCGAGCA